>JBCAUG010150851.1:0-20458 GCA_038406175.1 Haplosyllis leylae | reverse complement strand
CCACTGTGGAACCGCTTGAGCCCCGGAAACACCACCATCCTGCAGGGCAACACTACAGTACCAGTACTGGAGCTGCATAAACTCTGGAAAAACCATGCTGTAGAAATTTTGAAAAACAGAAGTAAACATGACAAAGGAAACATCACCAAAGATCCGCCCCTCAGAGTTAATGATAAGGTGATCATCCGAAATTTTCACAAGCAAGGCCTGGAACCCAAATTCTATTGCGATTGGAAAATACTCAAGTTTAACTCAGAATGACAAGTAGTCAGCAGGAACCCCGTAGGCGATTTAAGAACATTGTCAACAAGGGATGTGAAAAAGGTGACAGACACTGACCTGATCTTATCCACTTGTGATTTCTTCAAACCTAGCTGGAGAATACGTTAATCATCACAGTAGCAGTAATTCAGTAGTAGCAGTAGATGTAGTTAGAGACTTACCATCATCTAATGCACCTGACGATCTTACTGCAACATAAGACCGAAAAGGACATTACCTCATAGCAGCCATATGAATCCGCAACATAACGATGTCAGAGGTGGCACCTGCGAAGGGGACACCCCAGGCACCGCCACACAGCAAACCACAATGCAGAATCCCCAGCAAGTCCGAATCCAAGGCCTGAATCCTTATGACTACAAAAATCTCCAAAATATCCGGCAAAACATCAAGAAAACATACAGGTCACAAGCTGATCTGATGCAAGGAACTGTCAGCACTTCAACCAAAGGCAATATAAAGCACACTCAAAAGTAAATCTTTATATTACCAATGATTGGTACACTACCAGACCAATTTTTCCTTTTCTCTATCTCATCTGACTCCTAAGAAACTCCAAGCTGGACTAACGGAATTGCGCCAAAATCTGCCAAGGCCGAACAGCCAATCGGTCAAGTCACGGACAAAATTCAACCAATCAAAAGGATTAATCAAGTGTCAATCAGTGCCAAGAATTGTGCAAACTTCCACCAAAACACACATGGGAAACATGGACACCCATGTAACATGAAGGCAATCAGAGCCGATAAGGTCGAGTGATATAAAAGATGCTGACAACAGAAAATCCGGCAAAAAACAATCACCAAATTGGCTTATGTCAACATAAGTAAGACTTTCTCACGGTGAAAATATGCGCATGATCGAACAATGACAGCAAACTTCGAGAACTTTCTGTATCCATGGCATTCTCCTTGTTAAGAAAGGGAGGGAATCTAAGATCAATTACCCAAGGGAAATTAGCCAAAAATAATAAACTTGAAGCTCAGAAATTACAAACGAGCAAAATGACACGAATCAAGTGGATCCAGTGCATGGAAGAACCAGCACAAGGACATAGTAACAACAGAAGAGCAGGGAACAAAAACATCGAGAGACTGAAGGAACAGTTTGTGGAAAGGTGCAGTAAATGAGCATCCAGAATGTCAGAACATGGATCTGCCTCATGAACTTGCGAAACATGAACATGTGCGGACAAACCATCATGAACTTTACACATGATAATCCGGACTATGATCAACAATTAAAATAAGCGAAATAAAAACAGAACAGGACCCAAGAGGTCAGAAACCGCAACCAGAAAGACTAGCTACATTGTAGCAAAATGTAACAAATCATAAAAGGCAATTAAAACCCATAAAAGTAGTCATCAAAATAATAATAGGTCTTTTCATAAGAGACGGAGAGGTTGTCATAGCCAGAATCAGAGTGTACCTAATGACCCAGATAAAATAATATCTAAATACCGAGTAACCATAATCCCGATCGCATCAAGTGACCACAGTCACAGTTGAGTGACATACCCACTGAGCGCCCTCCATCAGGGTGCACCACACACTGTGATACCTTATACTTAAGATACTCGCTAGCCTGAGGGTGACATGTTTTTATGATTTATGATGAACTGTAACTACCACCAGTAGTACGACAATAAACTACCACTGTACAGATACCTCACCAAATGCATTAGAGTTATCTATGCGGTATGCCAGGACGGTCACACTTGCAGATATTTGGTATGTCTAACATTACGTATCAGCATTAAAATAAGTCATAACACCGGACGTATCAGCAGTCCAAGAAAAACTAGTCCTGGTGAACATATTTTTACACCTTTGTACCAATCTATGGCTCAAATTTCCAAGTGCTTCTCACTTTAAAATTCAGACAATTATTTGACATTTTAAAAATAGCACTTAATGGTTCCAGTAAATAGCTAAATAGTCATATATTCAAAATCCAAAATTGGTCATGTACAGCACTGTAGGCTACACTCATAGACTGATTCTTGATCAAATAAGTAAATGTCAGGACCTCTTTAACCCACTGTGAAAAAGTGAACTGTCAATTTGACGGCCTACAGCAGTCTCTTAAGGACCAATTAGGTATATCAAAGAGTCATCACACCATTTTTGAAATATCTTTTATATCCTGAAAGAGTCTTTTTAAGTACCCAAATGGCCCTGCAGTCATCATAATTTGTTATATTTCAAAAAATTGCCAATATAGGTCATATGATGTGTTTTGAGGTATCCTAGGTCCGAATATGACATAAATTCCAAAAGGAAGTGTCCCAATTTGAAATTGCCAATCGATATTCAGTGGCAGATTCAGGATTTTTCAGGGGGGGGGGCATCAACCTTAACGGTAGGAGTGCCAAGCTATTTATTTTGGCCATTTTTTTCCAAAAACTGCATGAAATTAAACAATTTTGATCGTGAGGGGGAGCGCGTCCCTGGCGCCCACCTTAGATCCGGCAATGGCTATGCTGTAAGGTGGTTTAAGGTAGTTCTTTACAACATTGACGTCACAGCCATGTGTTCAGGGCCAAAATGTAAACAGTCAAGCTTCATTGACCATTTGCTGCACATTTAACAGTGGTCAATAACAATGCATTCTGATGGTCAGTGGAGCATGAACCTTTTTGGGAGACAAAATAAAATTTATAATTTCATCAAAATCTTAATTTAAAAATAGAAAGATATTGAGTAACTCAATAATTTTTATCTGAAGCCACCAGTTTTTAACATCTGCAACATTGTGTGAAGTCTTAAGAAGTTTCACCATGTCAAATTTGAGAAAACTGCAGATTACCATTGATTTCAATGGGAAATTTGGTCATCTTTGTAGTGTGATTACTCGGTAATTGGCAGGTGAATGTTGCTGAAACTTTCAGAGATATCTTAAAATATTATCTTCTTCAAACGACTGCTGATAAATTTACAAAGTGTATGTTGTATAGAAGTACCTTAATTGCAAACTTAAACCATCTAAAAAATTAGGATAAGATTGATGTTATTGGCATTTTCGCGAAACTAGTCAGAATAGAGGAGATCGGTCGATGGGCTAATTGCAATCAACCGTGAAACGGTCAATTGTATGGGTCACTCAAATAACAGGGGCAACATGTGCTGAACATATCTGAATTAACACTTAAATTTGGAACGCATGAATTCCGATAATCAACACAGCCATCTGGATGTCTCAATTTTTGCTGACACATAACACAGGGAAATACGTGTACGTCGATGAGACAATTTAGGAACAAAACATGACAAAAGGAAGCCTCACACCTACATACGGCGATCTTGACTACAATTAATCTTTGTTTCATTCAAGTGTCTTTGACAGACAGTGATTATCGTAATGAAAAGTTTACCAAAATATGCATTTGTGGTACTGTTCATATTTTTGTTAATACCCATTTACAGAAATATTGGCTACTTTTATGACTGGCAGTATCGTTATGTTTATATTGGAATAACCAATTTGGCTAATGAAAAAACAGAAAACTCTGAACAATCCACGAAAAGTATTTCCTCGACTGTAACCGTCTCTACGACGGAAGATACAACCATAAACAGTACAATGTCTACTACTATGCAACCTTTTGCTAACTTCAGTATAAAAGAACCTGACACTTTCAGAACATTGGACAATGAGCCTTATTTTTATGTAAGGTCGGCCTACCTCGATTATCGTCATGATCCGCCGAGAGTTCAGATTCTGGCAGTTATGGGCCTGCATCTTTTCGAAAAAACTGAAAAAATTCGATGCCGTTTCATGAAGTCATCGAAAACAAATTCATTGCAAGTGGAAGATGTAAGAGCCGAATTTAGAAGGATGAATAATCCTGTTGGTTGTTACTTTAAATCGGTGCAGATTACCTGTTCGTTGTCCGACGATGATCCTCCAGACTTTGTCTCGATTTCCTACAAGAACAAAGGTAAGCGTTGTTCTCAAGCTCTTCATAATTTTAGTAGAATGCGTTGAGATGAAACTACCAATGCATATGTGAAAAAAAATGACACGAGTGGATTGACAAAGAGTCATCTTAGATGTTCTATGTTCATTCGAGACCTTTTGTACATTGGGAGACCTTCGGAGTAGGGGATCCTTTTACGTTACAGGTTTTTCTCCACAAATTAGCCCAGATCAATCACAAATTATTGTTTCTGTTGGAATTATTTATTTTGTAATTAAAATTGTGCTTCAGTTTCCCGTTCACCAGAAGCACGTGAAGGCGCGTTTAAAAATTTTAATGCGATTTATATTTATAAATTAAAAAGATGATTGAGACCTCAGAAAAGAGTTTGTCGCTATCTCATTGAAATTTCTTTTTATTTTGCTTTAGAACCAACATTTTGGATGAAACCGATGCACATACAACCGGCCAGTGAGGAGCATGACAAACCTAGAAAGATTGGAATCTGCGTTAAAACATTGTTCAATCTGAGGGAAGAACAACTACCTAATATTGCCGTGTTTTTCGAAATGCAGAAGATTTTGGAGGTAGATAAGGTTAGTATCCCATGTTTTAATGATTCTATAATGTCAGGTCTACGCTTTAGAGACTCATCTTTATATTAGTACTATGTGTATCGATAAAGAATTTTACACCATTCATACCATTTTTCACTGACAGGTTATCATTTATGATGTCGTCAATTCTTCGGCAGCATACAACCCTCTATTCAGATATTATGAACAAAAAGGTAGGACTATGTTAGCTTGATGTATACGTCCGGGAAATGAATTTCTCAGAATTGTTGGCCTGTTGCTTTTATAAAGTCTTTCTAAATAGAAGCTTAATTTTGCATAAATACCTTGCACCACTTCCTCAAAAATTTTGAGTCCACAGGTCTATTGAAGATAGTCCCGTGGAAGCTGAACCTAACTTCCAAATGCTCGGAAGATGTTCGTGCAAGGACGAAAAAAGTAAAACCCCCAGAAGGTAAAATTTAAACTAAAATGAATTTCAATTCAAACTATTTATCCTTAACCACGCAAATCATGTCGTTTGACAGAGGCAATTGTTGACATAAGCAAGTGATTACACCAATTAGTCTCTGTTTTAGATGCACCGACAAAGGCAAAGAGATTTTCTTGGTGTGTTTTTATGCACGCTCAAAGGTTAGCTATTCAAGACTGCTTGCTGGCCAATACGGGAGAATTCAACTATTTAGCATTTTTGGATAAGGATGAATTCATAATCCCAAGGAAAAAGAATACTCTCAAGGAAGTCATGCAGGAATTGTATAGTACACATGGACGTAATGAGAGAAACTCTTACCAATTTAGAGAAGCGCACTTTTGTCCAGATTTGCAGAAGAATCTTGGTAACTTTTAGACATATGACTAAGCCAGACAGTTATTCCATTACCTGTGAATCTCGCGCAACATATCTTTATACATTTTCCACATATTTTACAAATTTATGGAATTCGTAACATTTGAAAAGTCAGATCAAAGGTTTAAGTAAAGATCATGTCTCTTTGACAGCTGTTACATTTGGATCAGTTATGCGGTTGAATCCTATCATCATGGCTCACCAGAAATCCTTACTATTGACAAAATTGGTCCTCGAAATGGGAACTCATCACGTAATCAAATCAATCAAAGGTCTGGTCCTATTTTTTTCACAATAGGAAAGAAACACATAGAACATTTTTAAACCAAATATTTTGTCACCAACTATTACTTTGGGGAGATTTCTAAGTACCAGTCTAAAACTTAGCTCCTCACAGTCAGCAGTCAGAGTATTAGTTCTTTAATCTCAGAGGAGGACAGCAGTTCTTCATGGGTGTTAGTTCATGCACTGGACCTAGTTGTGAAAACGGAGTTCTAGTCTGTAATGCTGGATGGGGAGTTAGAGTTGTGGGGAGCTCACTGGAGCTCCAGTATCTTCACAGATAATCAATAGATTTGCAAGTCAGTGTCTCTGCAGAAACACCCACACAGGAAGAAAACAAACACTCAGCTTCAGTACTGTCTTTATTGTTACTCCTAAGACTGGTTGAAATGCAACAGGAACAGCGAGAGCTGACACAAATGAAGTAGTAGGCCTCTGCTAAGTCAAATCAATACATAGTTACAGCTTCTGCCATTGTTCACTAGTGGGGGCTAAAGGTTCACACACACAGAAAGACTGGAACATACACTATTGTAGAAATTACTGTAGATACTTGGTACACAATGGGAATAGTAGACACACATGGAAACACAGCTAAGAAACTCTGCAATACAAGAACAATCATAAATACAAGCTTCAAATGCAATATTACAAGGAAACACACTCAGCTCCTTACATTTACTTGTATAGCTCTTACAGGCTTCTTAGAATGATATTTACATAGCTTTAAGTAACAGGTTGTGGAGAGGGAGCTAGTAAACTCCTCCTGCCTTTAAGATCTACAAAGTATCTAAAAGTGGCTCAAATATGCAATTTAACAGACCCCAAGGAAGGAGTTAAACTAACTCCTCTCAGTACCTGAGAAGTTCCTGCTGTTTGCTATTTTGGAACTTACCAGTCTGATAGTTTTTCTGGAGGTCCTACTTTCATACGGTGTGCTCCTCCTTTTATACCTAATACCTAACCACCAACATATCAATGCTACCACACAAAGTAGTTCCAAGGCTGAGGTGGGAGATAAACAAAGGGTTAGAGCTATTTAGTGCAGATTGTAGCTATTACAGGTAGAAGGACACACTGTCTTAGATTGACAATAGTCTCATCTCATTCTGATCAGTAGTTATATATGGAGACAAGGGGGAGCTGAGTAGGAACACACTCTTAGATGTTATACTGCCATTGGTTCAGGGAATTGTGCTATGGCCAGTTTGGCTACCACTAGGTGTGTATGTGATGCAGGGACTCTAATTGGTCATTTACTAGGGAGCTGTGCATGATTGGAACATGATACATGCATGCACTCAGTTGGGGAGTTAACCGCTTTGTTAAGGATTATGCATTTGCCGCATTAGACCAGAAATACATGGATTGCATCTCTAGCTCCTTGCTACTTCAACCTGTTACACTTTATCTTGACAAATTTTAGAACATTCCCGAACCTTTTCATTTCGTACTGTATTTTGCAATTTCCACTATTCCAGGCACCTCGAGATTTGCGCCAACTTCCATAGCTACAGTTCACCACTACAGAGAACAAAGTTATTGTCTGAACAAGTTTAACAAAACAGCTGCGCCGTACCTCAAAGTAAGTGTGTAATAAATGTTTTAAATTAAAGCGCATATTTTAGGAAATGAAAATGTAAGAGATAAAGGGAATCAAGCAATGAGGAATGTTTCAAATATTTAGGAGCAATTAGTCCAGAGAAATTGGTCAAGATCATTGCTTACTGCTACCAAAATAAAACGAAGGCGATAACAATTATTTTTTAAATTACAGAAATTAACAACTGGTATTGTGGAGGATCGCACTGCAGCAAAGTATTTCAAAGAATTAGCAAAAGGATTAAGAACTCTTGCGGCAAATCTACAAAAGGAATTACCTAACAGAGTTTCACAAAGACTGAAGGAAAATGCAGCGTACTTAGAATCCGACAAATCAACTACACTTTCGCCACAGGAGAAAAATCTCACCTCTTAGCATTAAAACTGATGCATTTTTTCAATCTTCATTTCCTTGTTGGGTTTGCAATCCAATTTGCATAGTTGTTAGATAATGTGAAAAATGTATATATGACTGAACTCGAAGTATTTGTTTCTTTAAAAGAAACTCGACTAATTGAGCTTGCTCGTGCATCTGTTCAGAAATTTGCAGTTGTCTGTGGTCACACAAGAAGCGAAGGATTATAATTAGAATGTTTTATTATGAAAAGTACAATCCATTTAGTGAGCCACTGATACTCTAATTTTGGACTACAGGTGACGTAATACCATTACTAGCTATCCTATCAATTGCGTCTAGTACTTAGTTGAGGAATAGGCTCTCTTGTCCCAATTGTTGTTGTGGCTTTTGTAACTAGACCCAACTGCCTGGGTAGGTGACTGAGCCGATCGCTGTTATGGATAGAAAAGCTAGTTTAGTTACCTACCCAATACTTGATCCTGTAGGAAAATGTAAATTAGCTAAGGACATCTTGATGCAAATTCTGCAACTCGATACAACACTGTTTTTCGCACAAAGATCCAATGATGAATCAAGATCTTTTGGAAGATATAGCGAGTTTGAAAACCGTATATAAAGTTCTTGCACAATTTCGAAGATGAAAAGGTCCCCAGACCGTCTTCATTTGAATTTTTGAATTTCAGTCACAAACCTGTTTCAGGAAAAAGCCGCACATATTTACCATCCGCGTTGGCGGATAGGTAATAATTTCACTCAGGTCTGTCTGTGTGTCTGTCTATTTAGGCTATAACTTTTGAACTACTGAAGCTAGGAACTTCATTTTTAGTATACAGATACATCTTGACCATATCTAGGTCATGTTTGAGTGTGAAGGTCATTGGGTCAATGTCTAGGTTAAATGTATTCTTTGCCATATTTCACCTAGCTTTCCACTCAATATTAAGGTCAAATATTAAGAAATCAATTTTATGTGTAAGATTGTAAATGTTTTTTTGTGATCTATGTGTTATGTGGATGGTACGCCTTCGATTGAAAGACATTCTTGTTGCAAGGTGTTTTCGATTTACCTCATCTTTTAATACCAAGGCACGATAAAGCAAACAAGAAATTAATCTAACTTGGAGACTTACCATTCAAAACGGAAATTAATTTCTGACAGTTTTCGTAGTATTTTGTTCCTGGATGAGACTTTGGAACAGTAAGACCGCTTGATCTCTTAAGCTGTAAATCTGGAATCTGTCGACGCTGAATGTTAGTGTGGAATTTTTCTTTACTACACAACAAAGTTACTCGTGATTTCAACGCATCCAAATCCAGAGAATGATTATAACCTTCAAATGTATTGATAAAATTGAGTTACAATTAATACCCCGGATGTGAATGACCTTCAAGTACGGACAATTTCATACAACATGGAAAAAAGATGATACCGTTGAGTTAAAATTGTCTTTCAGCCATAAAAAGTACAAATTTCCTTTACTTCCTACAGGCCGTTTGGAAACAATGTTCTTACATATAATGTTTAATGTATAACATTTGTGCATCATGGCAGCTGTTGCACAGGTGTAGATGTGACCAAGCCTTTTCAGAATGATAATCTATTTATCTTGTCACAATCTGCACCATTTAGCAATTTTCTGCTTTGATTATTTCAACAACAGGTATGTACATTTATTCTTTTCACACGACTGTGAAATTTTAAAGTTGTGCAGATGTAAAATATTGTCTATTGTCAATAACACTTTCGTGAGTTGAATATCATTTCATTTCAGTCTTAAGGTCAACCAGAGACTAACTGACAACAAAAATATATTCACTAAATTGGATTGCAAACTGACACTTTAAATCAAATAGATGTGTTCAAAACAAAGATGGGAAAACTCGGAATTTGGGTGGAGGGAGGTATTAGACTTGCACAAGTCTGGTAATGAATTAAGTCTAGACTTGCACAAGTCTGGTATTGAATTAAGTTTAGACTTGCACAAGTCTGGTAATGAATAAAGCTTAGACTTGTGCAAGTCTAGTAATGAATTAAATTTAGACTTGCACAAGTGTGGTAATGCATTAAGTTTAGACTTGTACAAGTCTGGTTATGAATTAAGTTTAGACTTTCAGATTAAAGAGTCACTAAAGTGGAATTCTTCACTCCTAGATTTTATTACTTATTGTAACAGGGTTCCCACTTTTCCAGTATTTCTCAAATTTTCCCTGATTTTTTCCCCACACACCATTAAAAAAAGGTTACTTTTGTCCCCAATATTAAGTGATAACTCATATATTTCCTCCATGTAGAATCCATTTGTAACAAAATATGTTAAGAACAACTGTTCTCACAGTTACTTTGTGAAATAATTTGATGATTTACTGATCTAATTTTCCTTGACTTTTTTCTGACTCAACCGAAATTCACTGATTTCTCCCGACTTTCTGCTCCAATTGATAAATTCTCTGACTGCAAAAACATCTCTCATTTTTCCAGTTTCCCCAGTGCTGGTGGGAACCCTGTTGAAACGTCAAGAAAAGAAAGCCTGTCCTCCTTTCGGTTTTCTAGAAAGTTTGTACAAGCTGACATCTGATAACCAATTTAATATACAGATCTGTGACTTACACATTCACAAGAGACACAGGGCTAAGATCTAAAGGTACACAGTGATTTGCTTTTATGCTATCATCAGTAGACATTTGGGAGTCGTAAAGAGGACAGCTGAGTACATTATCAAGAAAGAGCTTACAGCTTCCATTAAATATGTATATTTCATTCTTGATGCAGAATGACGATGTATTTCACAGGACAGTGTACATTGTGTCCAGCTTCTTACAACATACGGGTTTTTCACGTTAGGCAAATCTGACAGATCTGTCAGTTCTGACGGAAACAAAATGCAATTTTTAAGAATAATTGCAATTTAGAATTTAAATGTAAGGGTTATTTAATATTTCCAGTACTTGCTAGATCGTGGGTACTTTGTCAAATAATTAACACAAACAACAGCAAGGAGTAGAAATCCACTTAAAAGATCTGTCAGAAATACCTACCGTGAAAAACTAGATAGTCTCTGTCCAAAAACTGGGTTTGGAACATAATATTAGTATGTTTCTTGACGAGGCAGACATGTCATACAATAACATATCAAATTGATATCATAATATCTCATGAGAGGTCCTTGGCTGCCTATTGCAAATTAGTGTCTCAAGTGCAGGCAGAACGTGCTTTTCCCGTCAGTACTCATGACAAACCTTTGCAATCACTGATACCATTTGAAACCTACCTGAAAGCGGTTTTATTTTATATCTGTACAAGTTTTATTACAAGATCACAAATGTCAAATCTTTATGTTATCCCCTGAGGCTTAACAATTCGATATTTAGCTGAAAAGATTGCATATAGAACTTATTTAGCAGAGATATTCGTATTTTCCCAAATTATACAAAGTCGGGAACGTTGCCAACAAAAGCTTACGCGAGGGAAGAGCAAAATAATTTTCTTCTGCTGGATTTTGCTTTTCCCCGTTTAAGCCTTTGTTGCCAACGTTGCTAACTTTCACCATTGGCAGATCCAAGCGGGGCGCCAGGGACGTGTAAGTTGTTTGTGTCACATTTGTTGTGTTAACGAAAATATGTTGTATTAAAATAAAAATGTTTCAGAAGTTTTTGCAATTATTGGGTGTCACTGTGAAAAGGGATAAAATCGTGAACTCATGATTGTGAGAATAAAATTTGGCATAACTTTTTGAAAGTAAATTTTAATTGTAAAGGGAATACATAATTCGTAACGATAATAGACATTCGTGTAATAATTCAGGTTACTCAAGCAAAGATCATTAATTTTTTTCCGGGTGAAACGCCTCCGCAGCTTTATTCAACATCATGCGCCGTCCTTGTCACAGAAAATTGCTCAATCTACATACAGCACTTGTTGCCTTCTATGTTTTCGTACTTTCGCACGTTTAAAGGATAAAATTCTGATGTGGTCTTGGTAGTTACTAGTCATATTATTATTATCAGATGGCAGTGAACTTCCTATCAATAATGCATGGAGTCTGCCTCCTTGTCAAGTCTAAGATGGGTATCTGTTAATATTGCATGGAAAATTATGTTGCAAAGCTCTGAGATAAAAGCACCAAAAGCTTTGACTGAATACGGCTTGAGAAATGTTAGCCACTTGTTTACTGCGGTCACCAAATAACGGCGAGGGCTTGCTTGATTAATAGCTGTGACTAGACTTTTGATCTACTTTTTCATAACTCTCACCTTACTTGGGTTATAATTGGACAGCGTTGACACGTTTCAAACGTTCATTTTGAAAAGAGATGATCCAGTGATGGATCCATGGTTATTTTGGGCCAATCAGAGTAAATATGTAAGTATTGAAATATAAGTGGTATTCCTACTTACACCCTTCTGATCCACAAATGTAAGATGTAATCTTGATGTGTAGAAAATGGTTTCATTCAGAGCTGGTCAGCTCAATAACCTAACTTTTGAGAGGAAGGGTACCAAATGCCAGTTGATACTCTTGGCTACTTAGGAACTACTTTGTATGGTTTACTTGATATGATGTTTGACCTATCTATAAAAGAGACCTGCATGCTCTTGAAATAGGATCAGTAGGGAAACAACCAGACTGTTAAGTACCATCAGTTATCAGCAGAAACTTCTGAGGTAACCAGGAGCAGTGGACTTCACAGCCTTTCAGTAGCTATACACAAATTGGCCTTTTGGGTGATTCTACATTTAATTCTACCTGGATGTATATAAGTTCTGGAAGACTTAACCTGTTTTAGCATCTTTGATTATATTTCACTTGAACTGCATTGCAGCCCAATGGCTACTCTTTGTATTTATAATTCAGTATTTATTCCAATTTCATAATGCCTAGAATAATGCAAATGTGTGGAATGAACATGGCTGTGGTCTAATATTCAATTCAAGTGTGACACCGCTCCAAAGGTTGGATTAGTTATATCTCTGGTGGTTCTTTCCATTACAGTCCTAGAAAGTTTATTTGATAAAGACTTTATAGAATTTGCTTGCTTGTACTCTTCACCAGCATGAGCACTCAATAATGTGTGCTGTCATTAACTACTGGAAGACACTGGTACCCTACTCTTGCTACTCCTCCTCACAGCCTCCTGAATCAGTCTGGAACCCCACAGTTCAGCTCAACTTGAGTCTAGTGCATAAACAGATAATCCCATAAATAATTACTGTCATGCAAAAATCTCATTGCTGTCAGAGTGCTCTGATGGGACTTAACAGACAATAGTTGCAATTATTATCAACTATATATTCATCTTGAAACCAGGACCTCCAGAGCATGAGGCCAATGCTCTACCAACTGAGCCAGGCAGGAATCTGTTGGGCAGGAGATTTCTGAAGTGAACTTTGTTGGTTTCATGCACCACTTTACATGTTGGACTTTGTTCATTTCTAGAATCAATAGAGCATGACTTTATAAAGGCCATGAAGATTCAGGCTGGCAATTGAATGTTGATAGAGCATTGGCCTCATGATCTGGAGGTTCTGGTTTCAAACCCTACTGGGGGAAATTTTTTGATGACTTTTTTTTTGCTCTTCCCTGTGTAAAGATCTGTCAGATAATCTGACAGAAATGCCTATTGTGAAAAACTCAAATGGGTGGAATACAAATCAACAACCGAACCAACAAATAGCGAGACATACAAATCATGTCTCCCACTGACACCCTGAGTAAAGTTTAGAAAATATGTGTGATTTTGGGGAGATTGGAAAATACATTTAGCCTTTTACAATGGTGGTCCATGAGAAATAGATATTTTCAAGCATATGGCCAAACTGGGGCCATTTGTCCACAAAATAATATTGCAGAAATATACTTCATAATGGATAGATCTGACCTACATTTTATTTTTTACAGTATAGCTGGAGATGGCTCAGATTTCTCCACAGGAAGTAAAGAAATTTGGCAAAAATCACATGGTCATTGTTTACTTCCTGCTGGAAAATCTGTGAATATCTGAGCCATCCCCAGCTATACTGAAAAAAAAACTAAAATATAGGTTGGATCTATCCATTATCAGGTATATTTCTGCAATATTATTTTTGGCACAAATGTCTTCTTTATCTTTATTTTTATGCCTTAAAATCTATTCTCTCACAGACCCATCGTAAAAGGCTAAACATATTTTCTGACCACCTTAAACACACATGTATTTTCTGAACTTTATTAAGGGTGACTGAAGTGATTGGTGTATTGGTGGGATCAAAAACTTATCTGAAACACGTTTTGGTTTTAAAATATTTGAAATAAGATGAATTTGTTTCAAGTTCACCTAGTGTGGTTCTTATGTTCACAGCAGGCAGCAGACCTTAACTTTGCGTGCTGCTGGAAAGGTGTGAATGTCAGAGCCACCCTGGAACATGCTGAAAAAATTCAAACCTCACTAAAATGTCCTTAATATAAAATGTAATAGTACAGTATTATTTTCGAGATAAATGTATTGGTTGTTTATTTATGACTGAAAATAGAATTTTTCATGAGCCACAGTTGTAAAGTGTATGTCAGAAAATCTGGTCTCCTCGGATAAAATTCAATGAAGTTCCTACAGGTTGCAAACATTTTTGGTCAAATAGATTGCCGAAGGTGATATCTCTTACTGTTTAGAAAAGAGAATCTGTTCATAGCAACTTCAGTGTGAATTGTAAGCTTAAAACCAGCTTATAATCCTCATAAATTACTGCTTAGATTCATCAGCTACTTGCAAACGACTTTTGTTCCATTATTTGCACTGGCTCCAGGTCTAATCTGTCTTGCGAAAGTATCTGTTAAGGCTGTAAAGTAGTGTAATAACTAGGCCAGGCATGCCTCCGGCATTATGTTCCAGAACTGGAGCAAGGAATAGAAAGTACCTGACATGTCCAACACAAAAGAAAATCGGATCTTGTCGACTCAGTAAATGTGGGGAAAAGTAGCCAACTTGGAAGGCACGGTTTCGGGTCATTGCACAAACTTACGTGAACATGTTATCTCAATGAGGACATCCTACTTCGACAGTGACTTCGATTCACAAATGGAGTTGACCAAACTTCCCTTAATTCATTGCTTCGTGAAGACACAAGAACGTAATATATCACATGGAGACATGGAGATATAACCTTAAGTGGTTGTAGAGTTTCTGACACAGGTTTTAGTCAACGGGGTTATTTTTCGTGACAAACAAAATACTATTCACATTGTCAGTTTTAGTCATTCAGATTCAATACGATGTTGGTCACTCTTTAGGAATAAGAAAATTCTATCTATAAAGTAATATTCTCACTTACATCTTTCAGCCTTGACTGAATTTGGCATGAATTGATATCTGGTTTCAGATTATAAAGAAAACTGGAATTAATCGGTAACTTTATTTTTAATCGGTAGCCACACACTTCAGAAATTGATTAGATTTACATCACACAAAATTTTAATACCGCCTATGATAGAACAAGACTCCTTGAATATTTAACAATATTTTTAACAGGTCTTTTCACATAGAATTCGTTGAAAGTATGCAAAAGGAGCGTATTACTAAAACAGTCACAAACTAAAACATAAGACGAGAGACATGAAGGAGGTACTTTCCTGTCAGAAGTTCATTTTGTTTTCCTCCACAAATGGTAATTTTTCTGCGAGTTGAAGGTGAAAATGATTGACTAGATTGAGAACTTCCGGGACCTATTCTTAGTGCATGTTCAAGGCCTTGAGTGGAGAAATTGGAACTCTGTGAGTTGTACGATGGGTAGCACGGATCGTATTCAAATTGACATGCTGACCAATTGCCTGGCAATTCCTTCGAACCTCATAACATTTTGTAGTATATCAATAGGAGAATGGCACTTGTGTTTTTACTCTATTTCAGCTTTAGTACAACTGTATTAGCTAATATTTGGTAATCAATGTATTTGGCCAATGATTGAATATTCCACCTGAAAGAATTGCTCACTGACCAGCAGTCCACTGTGCACTTTGGTCAGTAAGTAATTGCTTCAAGTGGGATATCAAATCATCAGCCAAATACCCCATAATAAACTATACTGAAATTGGTGGAAATAATGTGGCTAAATTTATCAATTACCAAATATTAGCTAATATATTTGTATTAAAGTTGAAATAGATTGAAAAGACAAGTGACATTTTTCCTATCGATACTGTATAAATGGTCATGAAGTCAGCAATTTTTGTCTGGCACCATGGTCCGTATACCAATTTGAACACAACCCTTGGACAGAGTGCAAATGTATATATAATGACATAGATCTGCACTTACACGGAATCCTTAAGTCAACAAGATACAGGCTGACCACGGTTAAATAGAAAAAATAAAAAAACATTTTTGTTGGAATCGATCATATACATGTATATTTGATAAACTACTCAACTTAAAATCCACTTGATTTGGATAAGCACTTAGATTAAGATGTTACTTTGATTTGAAAGTTTTATTTACAGAGTACTTTGATTCATGTATTTGCATTATTGGTATTATTTTTTTATTATTTTTTGAATTGCAAATGAATGCCTTAACACTTTTTCATTTACATGTTGGGTTCCAATACCTTGCTTTGTAATTAGACACTTGTGAATATCCACATGATAGACTCACAGGTGTTTAACAGTAGTGAGTTCACATGTTAAGTCCCATAAACTACTACACACCAAAAAGGAAACTGCTGTAAAAATGCTGTAAAAATTATTGACCAGGTCTCACCTTACCTTGACATTATCTTTTTACAAACTAAAGAAGAAGAACTTTGGCATACTTTGATTTCTGTGCTTGGTTCTTCAGTTTTGATTTTAGAATACTAGAATTATGATCTCCAACTAAATATGTGTCAAACTTTTTCAAGGCATCCATACTATCCTGGAGTTTGAATCGATGATTGTCTTCATGAAACGAATATTGATTTACACCACCTGACCTCAAACAGAAATATTTTGCAAGTCGAAAAAATCACATTTTGTTTTAAATTGTAGTCTAATCTAAAGGTTGACTCTTCCAATGAAAAAAAAAAATTCATCAATGTGCACACTAGTAAAAACTATAAATAAATCTGTAGGACTGTCACTAATACAGCTCAATTTTAATTGACAAACTTTTTTCATAAATCTGCTCTAAGAAGTTATAATCAATATTTTCCATAAAATTTATTACATAAATGTGGTGGGAACCAATCCTTTTTTTTTTCTTTTTTAAAATTTTTTGGAGGACACATGTCCTTTCTGTGGGGCCACTGATACCCCTGTTTTGGACTTCTGGTGACATCTGCCCTGGGTTCCAAAGCCAGGGTGGATCCCTCCCTTATATGCTTCCTTGCCTGAATGATTCCCCAGGTTCACCTCTGGTGCAACACCTGCTGACCTCTTGACAGCCGGCATGGCAGATGGTTGTGTTCCCTACATGCCACACATGTAGCAGAGGTAGGATGCTGGGATTCAATTAGGAGACCACCTGCACAGTAAGCAGACGTGCTATCCTCTTGGCCACCGCGACCGGCTTGTGGGAACCAATCCCTATCTGAGCAAAGTTTTGTTTTGATTACTAAACTTGAGGCACAAAGTTATGGGAATTTTGAAACATTTTCCGTTAAAATTCAGAAATCACTTTTTTCTGTTTCTCATGTGGGTGGCATCTTTAGTATTTTGAGTAGTATTTAGTGAACACTGAAACAAGATATTAAAACCTTTACTTTCAACATCTTTGTTTCCAACAAAATTTTCATTTTCAAGTTGACGTGTACGTGCATCTGTGACCACAACTGTAACCCGTAAATCATGTATTCTGAGAGTTTAATTTCCGTAAGTGTAGAATCAAAGTAGTAATTATTAATTTATAGGTTGAGCTAATTATTTCCTTTGTTCCGAATGAAATTCAACATCCTTACGTTTTATTTCATAGAGATCAAGATCATTCAGCCCGTACAGATCGATACTGATTGCGGAATATCCCCACTTTGATCAGGTATCAGTAAGGTATCAGGTATCAGTAAGATCTGTCCTCCAGTTCTTCTTTACGCCCATCATCTACCTCACATACTATGAAAAGAAATTGCATCCATTTGAAACAAAATGCAAAATTCTTTATTTTGTTGCTGTTTAACATTTTTGAATGATGAAAATGGCTAATTTGACCGTGATCTGTCGGTGTTTCATTTGGTTTTAATTCCAGTACACGTTAAGTCTTCATAAAGTTCACATTGATCTGTCCTGGCCTTATCATAATAATAATAATAATTTATTTACTATCGGTTTTTACAAAGACAGTGTGATAACGTAGAAAAAAGAGCAACTATGTTGTTAAAGATCCGAGAGATGGCATGCTCAAAGTCTTTCTAGACTGTACAATAGTTGAGCATCCAATCTAATTTTTTGTGTGCACATACGTCAATTTGAGAAACAGAACAATAATGAACAAAAAATACAAGTGTTGTCCACGGTGAACATAATTAGCTCATTTCAACCTTTAAAGAAAGTTTTTCGGTTCTATATAACTTTAACAGTGATAGATTGACACCTTTGCCTCTCTACTTGATTATTCAAGCGAATAATCCGAGTTGGATTCATCAATCTGCTCAGTTTCTGTTTCCACCTTTGATGGCTTGTTCACTATAATAGGATACCTGATGGCTGGAGGTAATGAGCATTTTCCTCAAGCTGCAATCCGTTCCTGTGATGGTCCACTTGGTTTGGATCTACCAGAGCTTTATAGCTTTGGTGCAGGTGACAAGTCCCGAGTTCGATGGCTCTACATAGGTTACCACTTTGGATTTGGATCGTTGTGGTCTGTGTGAGATTTGTATTTTAGGTTTTCTTTCTCGAAGTCTGGAACATATAGGGGAAACATCCAGCATTTGAACTGGTGTTTTGTCCATTTTTGCATTGTTTTCAATGCGCAGTGTAGCTGGGATATCTGAGTCTATACTAGGGCCCACATCCTCCAGATCTGAGTAAGGATCCTGGTCCTTCCAGTAGTTGGCCGCAGTCCATTTATGATTCTAATGTCATCTTCAGTTAGGTTCACTAGAGGAACAACATAGTTCCTTTTGTTGATCTGTGAGAGTCAGTAATTCTTTACAGTAATGTCTACAGTACTATCATTCACAAACGGTGTTAGTTTGATGTATGCAATCTTCCTTTGTGGTGGTGGTTCAGCATTTCGCAGTTCTGCCACTTGATGTCTAGTGTTGAGACTGTGTGGTAATAACATACTACAGGGGAATTTATGAAGTGGTTCCCAAACCATGATATCTATGCACTGTGCTACTAGAGATTTTGGTGTACAGTGTGTTGCCACCTTTAAGACAGAGTGCAAACAATTCTCCTTCAGAGTTATGGGGCTGCTCATGGCTGTCTCGATTTCAGGTTCTGGTACATGTACAATAGTAGGTAAATCACATCCATCATTGTCATTATCACCGTTGTTATTGTTAGTTACCAGATTTTTATCATAGTCCACAGGTTGTAACACATTTCAGGCATTTCATCTGGCACTAAATTGGGAGAACATTCAGTGGTATTGTTTCCACTTTTAAGGATATCTGACACATCAACATTTTCATTTTGGGTTTTCGGTTCACTTTGTTCAGCAGCCACTGTTTCAATAGAATCTTCCATGGGGTCATTATTTGTTTGCAAATTGTCATTGTTTTCACTTTTAATGTTGAGGAAAGTATTTAACAACTCACAATCAATGAATCCCTCAAGGCTGGGTAATGTGTACAACTTAGCCTCATTGCTCCATTGTGGAAACTCTGGTGGGCTTGTTGATTTGGTGGGGATTTTCCCATGTTTTTTCTTCAATTCAAGCTCAGCAAAAACACCTGGCCTGATGTAGATTAGATGGAGGTCATATACATCTAACAATACTTCTGTACTCATTTGACCATCTGGTTCTAATGTCACCCAATTATGGTCTCTACATACCACAAATGCATGGCAATGGAAAATCCAGCAAAGTGCATACAGTAACAGTTCGTCTCCATAGTAAAACTGACTGCAGGCTGTCAGCCCCCATTCTTGTACATTCCAACTTCATCTAGTAAAGAACACTTGACTCATCTTTTCATAGACCGATTGACCTGTTCGTATCCTCTGAACCATGTCACTTTACACACTGTCAGCTTCTTCACTGCTAAACTTGCTGAAGAGTTGGAACAAGTGGTCATTGTTCACTTTACTATCTGTTTTAACGTTATTCTTGTTGATATTGAATAACTTCCCGAGTTGGCTACGTTGGGATAGTTTCAATGGTATGAAGTCATCAGTGGTAAGGCACTGTATCACTTTTCTATAGTTAAATGGAGACACTAGACTTTGAAGTTCCTCAGCTAGTGACATGGCTGCCATTTTGATGGTTTTAACATCATGGTCTAGTTTTGGCAGGAAAGTGGGTCAAGGAGAGCCAGGCACTTTGTGATATTAGGACACACTTTGATGTTAGGCTGAGTTTGTTGCCACCTTTAAAACGTGTTGGTCATAGGAAAGAACAAACATTAGTTTTTAGCAGAGCTGTTGTAAACAGCTTTGCTCTTTAAATGGGAAATATTTTTTGGTGAAATCTCACGATTTCTCT
>JBCAUG010150850.1:0-36234 GCA_038406175.1 Haplosyllis leylae | reverse complement strand
CTTCAAGATCAGGCCACCCAAATCACCCAATCTCCTTCCTGGACACTTCTGAGGTCTGGAAAAGCCAAAACAACTGTTGCAAATAGCATTTAATAGGTTGGATCCAAGCTGAAACTATGGCAACAAAGTCATGTGATAAACAAAATCAGAAGGAGGCAACCTGGATCATTTTTCACTTTGGGGGCAACCTGGAAACATTAATTTAACTGATTTAAATGATATGCAATCAAAACTAAAGAAATCTAAGCAGTAGGAACTCATACTGTTAGTGGTGACAGTATAAAAGAAAAATAGAGGCTGATTTAACCATAAACAGTTTTTAAAGAAATTTACACTATGACACATATTTTTTAAATTTTCCTTTGAAGGATTGTACATTCCTCAGCAGAGAATCGAGGTTTTCGTTTCTAACAAAAATCTGGCATTTCTGTACATCAAGGGGTTTTAAAAACTTTCAGAAAAAACAAAGTGGACCCCAGTCGGAACTCACAATACCAACCATCACTGGATTAGAATGGGTCCAACTCTCCCAATCTGTCAATACTTGCCGGTCTCGGATTGTAAGACCCTTATTCAGGTTTTTCTTTCTCAACCTTATTCTGGCAACATTGTGTTAAAAGTTTAAGATCATGTTTTTATTTGATAGGAATTCACTTTCAAAATATGAGACCTGAAAAATGAATTCCTTGGCTGTAAAAATCTATTAATTTTATTCAGATTTTTTTCAATCTGGTCAGCAAAAAATTTATTTAAAGTATCTGTTCATCTGTTAAGTGCTGTTGATTATTTAACACAAAGTTGGCAGATCTGCCAGAAAAGGGTTGAAAATGAAAACCTCTATTAAGTCATGCTGTATTGAATCTAGAAATAATCCAAGTCTACAAAGTGAAGTGGATCATGAAACAAAACTGATATTTAAGGATCTTCTATTCACATGTCTGGGTGGCAGAGTGGAATAGGCATCTGACTTCTAATCCATTGATGATTGGTGTTGCGAGTTCAATTCCCACTCGAGACAACTTCATTTTTTGCCGAAACTGTTTAAAACCCTCAATGTCAATTTTGTACAGAAATGCCAGATTTGTGTTGAAAACGAAAACCTCGAATGCCAAGTTTTTTTATGAGCTTTTGTTTCGTCGAATTCATCTAATTCATTGTTCGACTTGGTGAATAATTCAGTATTTCTGTTAAATAAAAGGTGTTTCAAGTTTTGGATAAGCAGATATCTTAATGCTAAGATAATGATTCCACATTAAAAGTGATAAATAAGTTTCACGTGGGACATTGGAAATGTTTTTCACCAGTGAAAGTACAAAAACATCTAATGGTTTTGTGATCTCTTTTTACAAAAGAAGAAACACCAAGGTAGTCTTGCTCCTGACTAGAACAATAATTTATTGGCAAAGGGTACACACAGAGATTCTTACAATACTTCAGTTTGATTACTAACAAAATATCCTGTTTGTGTAAAAACGAAGAATATTTGTTCACAATTTAACTGCAGCATTTTCTGTAATGAATTCCGTTGACCGACCAATGAAGGGCCTCGACAGATTTCTTATTCTTGTGACCGGTTTAGATGAGCCATGGGTGTATAAGTATCCCTGTTACGCTATTGAATGGCCCCAATTGGTTGGCTGTGTGCCCTGAGCCACATGGTAAGGGCAAAAGCCACACAACTGCTGCTGGTCACTGGAGGCACAAAACACTAGTACTGGCTCACATGTGCAAATTTCCATTAAACACTTAAAATTTCCAAAATTACTTAATACTTTTATATTAAAGCCACGTTTTATTCCAAAGTGACAAAAGTCGCTACTCTGGCCTTATTGCACTACAGAAGAAACACACGATAATTACAATATTAAGGTTTAAAAGTTGCGAACTATGATATGTAAAATATTCTAACCATTTACCGCGAGTATTCTCATTCCCACAAGAAGCCTTCCACTTAAATCCACTGATTTTTGCTAGGAACACTTACTAAAGCTACAGTGTACACACACCTACTTTAGGGATAGAGTATCCGTCTAATACATAGTCACCTTTCAGGCTTTTCAACTATAGCCTAGACTTCATGCACAAGGCTCAGCTCCTAAGAACCTACGCGATTATCACATTTTAGTTAAGAGGGAGACGAAGAAAAGAGTCGCACAGAAGAAAGTCCACAAATATACAGCAATTGTGTGACATTGGCCAGAAAATACTCCTTCACAAGTTGGGGTTTAGTGATGGTGTGCTACGTCAAATGCAAGACAGCATTGCTTTAATAGTAAGAGTATACAAGTGGTAAAACCGTATCTTGGTCGAGATGTAAATGTATCAGAAGAGTTCAATTTGAAATGCGGTGTGAATTCATGCGAACCAGTACCAGTGAGGGGATGTGGCTATTCCACTTTTTGGACTATTCCTTCCATCTAATACACATACCCCTTTGCGCACCAGGCGTCTTGTTTTTTGGGTTTGAGCAAAAAACAAAAGCTAAATTCTCTTTTGTACAGTACTTACATACAGGCTCAGTGAATTAACACTACTAACAAATGTACACTGACTGGATCCTAACGCCTTTAACAATTCATTGACCTACGACTCAAACCCAAGTTGTTTGATATTATCGGACTTCTGTTTGTGTGTGTGAGTCAATTTTACTATAGGAATACAACAATTGAACAAAGTTCAAAAATAAAATTTTCCTATATACAATGGCACTAAAACAGTACACAAAATCTATACACAAAACATACAGGAATATATCGCACATTCATTTACAACCAATGTTATTTGGTAAACGATATCAGACACAGAATAGTAAGTAATCACAACTATACAATGTATTAGTTATCACATGTATTATCAACAAACAAGGAATGAATGAAAGAAAAACAAAAGGATAATTCTACCTGCCTTTTTCTTGGAAAACTCTGCAGAAAGTAGTCATGGAATTCATGAACATATTAAAATAACAAATAAATCATATTCTCCTTCTCTGTAACCAAACATAACGAAGATCATGCAATAAAATGTGTATAGCACATAGATGCAACTTTTCGCACAACGCATTAAAGTAATGTATACTTTGTGTCAAAAAAAGTTCGGAATGCTACAATATCAGGAATGTTTTTGCCACCATTTCATCTTTCTTAAAATTCGAAACAAGCTCAATAAAATAAAATGAATTATAATGTTGGTGTCTGATATTGTATGCCTACGTGTACAGGTACATGTCAACACTTTGTAGAAGTACGTTTTAATTTATATTATATAGATGACACATAATAGTTCATAGCCAGTAGTGAAAATATGTGACGACTTCTTTCTTTTTTACTACTTTGTGACTATAAATTTCTCTTAATATTGATCACAATTTTTCAATCCAACAGAAATGGCGCCTAGGCAACAAGGTAATGTACGAGTTTTAAATAAATTAGTCATTAATGTACAGATAATTACAGTGACTTTCATTTGTTAAATACTTGCGTTCCACACTGTGGAATGGAACGCCGTGTTTCAAATCTTATTATTTATCTAGTTGTGCTAAACCTCCAAAATTTTAGGCCTATTATTACATATTTACATATGTTTTCTTTTTCACAGCTTCTAAATTTTTCCTACGCAAAATTAGCGACTAAGCACTTGTGGAGAACAATAAATTAACTACTTTAAGTTGGAATTAAAAATTCACCCAGACCTGTAATTTAGACAGGCTATTTAGAACTGTGTGGTTAAACTGAATCCTAAATGCTTCTATTTTTCGGTGCTAAATGCAAATGCAAGCAAAATGACTTTTGGTGTTTTTTCACTCTCTAAATTAGGTTTTTAAATCGTCGCCTACATATCTTTAAAGAAATGCAACATTAATAATCTAAGCAAAAACTACTACTGGAGGTTAATTCAACTACGAACAGGACTTTGGTTTCAATAACACGTTGAGAATTTCGCTTTCAACTGTATCGATACACCAGTTTTCTACCATTGCACATTGTATTTCTGACTTCTTTGTAATCTTTCCTTGATCCCACCCACTGTTTTTATGATACATATGTATAGCAAATTACCACTACAATTGGAGCTAAGTACTTTCTTCTTGTGTTTTGTTGTACATATTTAAATATTAATTATTCCACCAGATATTCCATTTGGAATAATATGACTATTTTTTCACTACAACCACAACCAATATTCACAAAATTCTATATCCGTTTCAAACATGTTTATCTTGTCATTTTTCAAAGAGCTTTTTACACTTTTCAAAACAAAGGTATAATTTCTTTTCGCAACAGAAAATTTAGTTTGTTTTTCTTTTTAAGATTCTTACTTTTACAAAGAACCAAATATACTTAGCAAAAGTATAAAAGTCAAAAAAATATATTAAAATGACAGCTGACTTTTCCTCTCCACCTTTGTTTTCGAAGTTTCCTAAAGCGCATATCTTGTGTTGTTTTACCCCTCGAACTGTATCATTTCTTTCACAATGTTTCAATTTACGGACTGTCTGTCACAAGTATCACATTCACGAGACAAAATGTTTGTCTCTTGTATATATTATATAACATTTTTGTAGGTATTTTTCTTCATATATACGACACATATATATGATAATAACACATTTTGTTCTTTTGAGTAATGAAACTCGATTAAAAAGTTTAGTAGTTTACACATGAAGAGAAGTCCGTGTTTCCTTCCAAGTGGGCGTGACCAGTTTAGTTCTTCTCGGGCATTTCCTGCAGCGTGTGCCATTGTGCGATTGGTCGTCGGGGATTGGCCAGCATGTCGCTCCAGTGTCGTAACTCGGTTCCGGTCGAGTTGCAGCCAAGTACGACTCGTCCGATGGGTTCCGAGGTGCCGATACGGTCGTAGTCCACCACAGTGATGATCAAGCTTACCTTCTGTTGACGTTAGAAAAATATTAATAAGTTAGATAACTGTCGGAATGATTTTAGTAGTAGAAAACTGATATAAAATGTGTAGATTCCACACTGCGTTTCGCAACATACGTTTTTGAAAATATCCGATTCTTGACTTTAGAAATTACCAAAAGCACCGAAAATGATTCTATTCATCAGTTCAAGACCAAACACTTTGCGTACAGTGTAAAACCTTACATGATTTAATACGCTGAATTCTCTCTTCATTAATTTTACGATTTGACGTTATAACTACAGATTACAACACTAACTGGTTTGGTTTTGTGATATTTCTGGTTAAGTTTTTGGCTAAAATATGTTATTGTGTAAAATTTAACAAATTTTTTTGTTAGTGAACGCTAGGTTTTCATGGTTTCTTGAAGCGGATGAGTAGTTAGCGATGTTAATGTTACCTGTTGATCTCAAAATGTTAAATTTGGGAAAAGAAACTAGCATATATTTACAATATGGAATAATCTATGCCTACTTATCTATTTGGGGGTAGTAATAATGAAAATGATAACCTTCAATGGTCTGATTTGTTACTTTTTGTCAGCATTTTTAATTGTGATATTTCAAGTGAATTGTTTCATGGAGTTCATCTTTCAGAAAGACTAAACCAAGCTTAATTTTTTTTCTTAACAAAATTGAAAAGTACTGCACTTGGATAGCTAAAAAATGAGGATCTATTAAATAACATCGAATGTACCTGTTTCCGTAAAGAATTTTTATGTGTTTTTAAAGAATAACCAAGTGCAGCACTAGGGATAAATGAAAAAGAAACAGCTCGATTCTTAAAAAACATGGCATTCTCCGAAAATATAAAAACTGTATTCATTCTAAGACTTGGCATGCAAATGATGGTTTTGTCTTTCTGATCAGAGACTATTTCAGCAGAGAAAACAAATCCTGGTCCCGAGTGCAGTGCACAGTACTTCACAAAACCATTATGTAACGCTTTGAATTCAAACTATAAAATACATGACCAGATTTTTTTTAGTCTTTTCCAAAAATCAAGAGGGTCTCTTCAACGGATCCATTGGCTGTTCTGGGGTACCATGCATTTCAAACTCGGACCAGGTACAATGTACAATGATTGAGACAACTTCAAATTAGTCTGGGAAGAACTAGAAATATTCACTTTCCAACATATTTCTGTTTAGTCCTTGGCAACTTTCAAAACGAGCACAATGCGAAAAGCATTTTGTAAAACATATAAGTTAAGTCAGTGATATCCTGTTTAAGTGAATTTGAGCAACGGGCCTTTTTTTGACATATTATAGACAACCGATGTAAAAGGAGATAAAGGGGTAAATGTTAACGAGAAATTGTAGAAAATGTAGAGAAAATAGGATCTTAAGAGACCAGGTTAAAGTGTGACCTTACATTCTATCAGGAAGGATGAAAAACAAAATTAAGACACTGTAGTTCACATAATTCATAACTATTGCTGTTATTATATTTGTCTTTTTTTCAAAGGCACCTGTAGTTATCTAATTTGGTCTGAAGTTTTTTTCTGAATGATCAGTTTAATTTCTTTCTTAAGTGTGGAAATCTACTTATTTAGTCAGTTTACATATTGATAATGTTGTTATTCATTTGTAAAATTTTAATGTTTAATGTAATGAATGTAAGTCTTACATATCCAGAAATATGCAATAAAAGTGAATATGTATGGTGATGCTGTAGTACACATGTTGAACATTCACTGATTTGGCTTGGGAACAAATAACTAACTGAACATTAACACTTTCTGTTGCACATAGACTACGCTCCATTGAACATTCACTATTCTTGTGTCATGATCTAGTATGGCAAGCAAACTCCATCATACACATTTAGTTTGTTCAAACAAAAGTCAAAATGCAACAATAAAAAACTGCCAAATGTTTTTTAACCCTACACATGTCTAACTAATGTTGTACTGAATGAATCTCTGCGCAATCAAATCAATTTTTCATGCTTTTCTAACAAGCAATCATTTCCTCACTAATGCATTATTTCATACTTTATGAAAATATTTGTTTCTGTGTGATGTTTTCATAAAGATGAAATTGACTGAAGTGACAGAAACTGATGGAGTGAGAGAAGAAGGCAAGCAAGAGAAATGAAAGTTTCGTTGGACAGCTGAATTACGCGAAACTTGCATCACTCTCCAAGGATAGTTTGAGATAAGAAGATATTCCAGAATATTTGCGTGTAATTATGAGTACAGAAAATTTCAACTTGAGGATTCTTTTACTGGAAATATCCACAGCAAATCTTCAAAATAAAACTATTGTAATTACTTTAAAATTTTATACGATAGCATTGTACTGACCGTCATAAGAAAATTCTAGTTTTACTGTGAGTATTTCAATATGAACAAAACGTCTGTAAAGCATAAGATCTGTTTGCAAAGTTGTGGAACGTATTTAAATTGTAAGCGAGTAATAGTTGTTTCATGCATTTTGTCTAACTTAAAATGTACTGCTTTGGAGCCAAAAATAAGTCCCTGTGAAATGCCTGTGTTCAAAATGAATAAGTTAAAATTTCTTCAACTGATGCCACAATTTAAATGCGTTCTATGACTGCAAAGCTTTGTTTCCATGGCAAGTGTGTGTTAGTGACATTTAGGAAGACTAGTAGGAAAAACTAGTGGAAAACTGTTCAAACCATAAGATCAATTCTGAACATCAAAACTAATAACACTTAACTAACTTTCATTTCATTTCTACGCGCTGAGTTGGGAATGTCTATTCAGTTTTTTTATTTAACTAGCCACTTCTAGTAACACACGGTGCTATTTCAAATCAATAAAGGCGGTGACTGCCTTGTATTTCAAAGGCAAGGTGATAGAGACTACATGTGCACGTTTATGTCAACCACAAAAAGACACTGTTCAACTCGGCACACGTTGATTTTCTATCAAGATTTTTGTTTCGTCTTCACAAACCTGTATCTGCTCAAATGGAACTTCGAACGAGAAGGACTCGTTATAATAGGGATTGAGCGTGCACTTCTTAATCGTAGTCTTCTTCTTCTTGATACGCTTACCATTTAACATCAAAGAGAGCTTAACGTAGGGATCTGATGACAGCGTTGTTAAAAAGGGAAGAGAATGGAAAAATAAGAGAAAAATTTAAAATTATGTACTATTGCTCTGTTTGTTCAACAAGCCCCACATGAGTGCGCTGGTGTTGTTTGTTGCAGGTGGTCGCATGAGCGAGGGGACAGGATTGAGGTGAAGCAAGAGATGAGAAAGTCCTTGTGCTCTGAACATGTAAATGACTGGTCAATTTCAATGATGCAATTCTTGATTAAAAATCATACGTTATTGAGGGTCTGGAATTTTTTGTGGTACAGGTCAAACTCTGGGCAGTTTTGGTGTCTTCCACTTTGCATATTATTGTGTCCTCAAGGTACTGGCATTCGGTTGATATGTTTCGTATGTAAAGTCGCAACAAATGAGTCGCACAATAAGGCTTATGTTTGGGCTATTAAAATCGGGCATTCAAACAACAAAGTGTTTTCTTTGTTACCCATTGAAGTCGGAAAATATGTTGACATTTTTAACAAGATTTGCGCAAATACATACTTTACATCCTTTGTGACCAGACTCCAAACTATATATAGTTAAAAAGATAAAGTCCAAGCGGGTATTTAACTCCCTTTGAAACGTGAAGAAACCACCGGACAATACCACAGGCTCAATTAACCTCAGCCTTTTATCTGGAAGCCTCACAACAGAGCTTTATTGCAGTGCTTTAGAGCCATAGGAGAGACATTGGAGAATGTAATGGTGTTTTCTTTGTTCTCGGTACCATACGGAAGCAAACACATGTATTTTGCTGAACTGGACAACATTATATTTTGATTGCTACAAGTGTCTCCGAATGCACAAATAGTGTCTTCTGTCGAAGTAATCGGCTACAGCAGTCCGTACTTATTAATAATACAGCCCGAAATGACAAAATTACTTCATTCACAGATTTATAAAGCTGTTCTGCTGTCAGGCACTTCAACCAAGAGGCAAGGAAACATGCAGGTCGCTGCAGTTGGTTTCCATGGTGACAAGGCAGCTATCACATACGGAGAGGAGATAGATGTTATTTTGGTACATATATGGACGATTTCTTGTCAACCATATGGACTATTATATTCCTTGTTTGTATAAAAGTCAGTTCCATAGTATACTGTTAACTGACAATATGAGGATGTAGGAAAATGCATACTCTTTTTTGTATTGATTTTGTTATTTTGTTTCCTCAAAAATAATATCAACACAAGTTTTTCAATAACGTCTTGAAATCTGATCTTCCTTTGTATGAAAGCCCTTTGTTCAAAATGCAAAGTCATGTCTGTGGACTTTTTTAAAATTGTTTTTTGTTTTATTTCCGGTGCCAATATTTAGAGTTCTTAGAAATATTTGTATTCGAAGCTGTATTTACTTTGCCCATACGAAGACAGAAAGGTCCTCTGGGATGCGGAAACTATCCGTCGACTAATTTCCTTTCTTCCTTAGTTAGGCTTCTTTCATAACCAACACCGCAACAACGAACAAAAATGCCATTATATTTGAAGTCGACAACAAAAATGCAAATCCCCAACGTCACAAATATGTGGAGCCATGACAGTCAATAAAATGTGATATTGCGCCAATAATTGCAGTTGATATCTGAGCTGCACGAGGCTTGGGGTTTTGTCAGAATGGCTTGTCATTTGTCAATGTTCTGTAAACACTCGTAAAGTGCATCATGATAAATCTGTTTTCCTAAATCACAGATAGAGAGAGAGAGACACGGGCTGGAAAAAACTAGAAACCTGCAAAAAGAACAGCTTGACATGGAGTCGTGGATGAGATTATGTCTTGTTTACCGTGAATGTTTTGTCTTAATGTCTCTTAATGTCAACTGCGTCATCAAACAGTATGCGTAGTTAGTCACCAATTCGCTTTAATAAAACATTTCAAGATAGTGATGTGTTTTTCACTAGAAAATGCTTATTTTCAGTCAGCGACTAGTTTGCCTTGAGCAATCAGGAATTACGTAATGATTTCCTAGAACGTGTCCTTCCGATGTAAAAGATATTTGTCGGTGGAGTGTCAGTTCACTGAATGAAGTATCGTCGTCACTGTTGTTGTCGTTGAAACTCGAGTGTCATTGTGATTAGTTGGTTCGGTCTACTATTACGTCTGCTATCTCCCAGAGTTTCTTCACAATTTAATATTTGTCTTTGCAGTTAATACAGGTCATTTGACGTAGTTTTGTGTAGTTTTATAGCTTATTAGTACAGTTTGACACGTTGTGCACAATTGAGATTCTCATTTCCTTCAAATAGTTCAGTAAATGTCTAGATTGTATGGCTTCAACCTTGCACAGCCCCAGGTCAGGACGATGGAAAAAGGCTTTCTTAGAATGTCTATATTAGGCGGCCTCATTTGACTCTGCATCATCGCCCACGTCTGGTATGACATCTTTGTAACAGAGTGCAGGTAGAAGCGAAAGGTTTTGTCTACAATTCATGACTGGCCTTTCTAAAGACGTAACTGAGTTGAAAATAAAATTGCTTATTTTTCGTAAATTTGTGACCAAAACCAAAGTATCAAATTTCATGTTATTCAAGGTTCGAAGGACAACCCCAAAAATTAAAATAGCATGTTTGTTTTTGCAGGTTAAAAAGTTGTACATATGTTACGAAGCTATTATGTTGCGGCACCAACCTCCACAGTAAGATACTTTCTTGAAGTAAACACTTCATGTTTACGACTTTGCTACGATCTCTTGGGAAAACAACACATTTACAGTATTTCCATTAGAAGACTGCAACTGCCTGCATCAGTCGCTAACAGAGTTTCAACCCATCAATCTCCCAGACCTCGCGTCCAAATAATTAAATAGACTGGTTAGATACGTGGGTTTTAAACTTTACCAAATACTTTCTGAAGCATCGTTGTGTGGATAAAACTGTAACCATGTTCAGAGCACATAAGGAGTTTCTGATTCAAGTTGCACCGACACCTTCAGGAAGCGTATTAGTATTTCCCTTTAAAGCCTTCTGTTTGTCACGATACGTATAGCTTTTCATTTCCAAAGTGACATTCTGACAGCCGAGTGGGTGGCAATCACGGATATATCATGGCCATTATTCTATCGAAAAGTGGCATATTAAAACTGCCATGGTATTAAGTTTTTCACATAAATTATCGGACAAACGCATCACGTTGTCGAGATGTTTTGTTCGCTGGGATGGATTATGAATATTTTGACTCAATTGACTATTCAGTGACAAACAGAAAGGCATCTAAAGGGAAATGCGTTTCCAGGCTCATGCAATAATCCCATCACGGTAGTGTTGCACGTCCCTGTTGGAGCCTGAGGGATCCAAAGCCGCCACCAGTGGGGACCCAGTCCATGTGAGGGCGCTGGTGGTGCGTACCTGTATCTGCTCAAAGGGGACCTCAAACGTAAAAGATTCATTGTAGTAGGGATTCAGCGTGCGCTTTTTGATGGTCGTTTTCTTCTTCTTCAATCGCTTGGTTCCTTGGTAGAGGGCTATTTTCACATAGGGATCTGTTTCGGGCACAAAACACACATAACGGTTAATTATTTCACGTGCTACTGAGCTGGCATGTTGTGGTCACATTTCCAAAAATTCTTTGCTACTTGCGAGTTTGAACTGAAACTTTATCTGGAAGTTTAGAATCGTGAAAGGAAGCGTTTGTAGCACGTTTTGATGCACCTGACATTACCAGCACTTAGCTCGTGTAGGCACAAGCTGCAAGGAAATCCGTATTTATGAAAAATAAGTGTAACATACAAGTGAGAATTGTTATCACATAGCAAATCCAGATTGACACGTGAAAAACGGATCGTGTTTTGACATTCGTTTCTTGCATAATAAGATTTACTGGACATATTATCCATTCACGATAATTATCACCATTAATTTACACAAAACGTCCCGTAACATTAAAAATCGCACCTGCTGAGACCTCGGTAATATATTGCATTGTACACAGTATTTGCCATCATTATTTTAACATTAATTTACTTTTTATGTTTTAAAATCTATTATTAAAATTGAACAGAACATTTAAAGAACCGGTACCGGTGGTGTGATTAATTTTCTTTACTACTTGTACAAAACACTTTGTGAAAAAGATGCAGAGAAATGAAATTTACACCACATACTCGTTTTGAAAGAGAAAAATTCACATAAAAGTATTCACCGTGCTTTAGATTTCCTTGGTAATTCAATGTATTTTTTCCCTTTCCATTTATATTTCTATTTCACTCTGTAATGAAAACATTGACGCAAAAGACTAATAGGTATACAGACCTGAAAGACCTCCGACATCCATTTTCTTGAGATTCTTAGCTTCAAGGATGACGACCGTTAACTTTCCGGCTGTCGGCACGTATCGTAACGAAAAACAGATGTCTCCTAGCTTGTTCTCCTGTAATAATTATATAAAAAGAAACAAAGAATTACCGTAAAATCTGCACAATTGTCTGCCAGCAATGTGGGTTGGGGTAGTAATTCGTATTTTAGGGAGAGCTCGATCCATAGAAGTGGAAGATTTCGGAGGTTTTCGTTTAAAACATTATTTTCAATATGCAAAGAAATTGTATGATTAATTTTTTTGAACCTGTGATGTATTTTCCACCCACGCCCTTTTTGTGTATATTTTTGATCAACGTGATACCAGGAAATGCAACAAATTGCTTTGAAACATTAGGGAGGTATGAGGAAACATTTACAAAAAAGTGCCACTACATGGGTGGAAAATCTGCAAATACAGATTCAAATTTTGGGACATTGTATCGACAAGGGAATCATAATAAAGCGGATTGTAGTGTTAATTGAAAAAATAAGCTCAGGAAAATTGTTAGCGTATTGACACGTACTTTTTGTCAACAAGATGCAAACAAAATTGGCCACAAATGACATATGTGTGTTTACAAAATATAACAGGGCCAGGGTGTCAAGGGAATTAACAGACTACAAACACCACTCTGAATAGATATTTACCCACACAAATATCATGCAATGTATTTTTTCATTTCATTTCTCAAATGGTTAACAAAACCAAGCATTTGCCTCAACGTGAGTTACATTTTAAAAATTGCGGTGTTGTGGCGTTGATCTGAGTAGGAAGCATCAAAACTGTACATCGTTTTATTGCTTCCATTTTCACTTGTATCAAATTAAAAAGACCAAATATATGATTAAAATTTATTATATCAAAACCCAATCGATGTTGTTTTCCCTGTTTGTACTGCAAATTTCACAAATTTGCTACTCAATCACTTCATTAAATATCTTCCCTTAAAATTAAACGACAATTCACCAAATTCGCTTTAGACAAAGTAGCGCAAGACAATTCACAACACCGCGCAAAAGTACACTAGGCAACATGCGGGTTTTACTGGTACATGGAAGCACTAGCGAAAAAACACTCATCTAAAAATAAATAAAATAAAAATGTTTTAAAGTATAAAGTATTAGGCAAAATCGCAATAGAAGGGGAAATGGATGAACTATGAATAATGAAATGGATAAGCAATGAATTTTCGCCAACTAAATTTGATTTTTTTTCTGGTCACTCAGTCCAAACATGAGTGTCATATACGAAGAAATCGTAAAGAAATTAACGTTGGTGACTGTGGTCTTAACAGCATTGTTCCAGGGATTACTGCTACCAGGGAATAATGGGAATTAAATGCATAGGGCTTAAATAAAACATAGCATTCAATGATACAATTTTATGTTACGGGTAGGTATGAGGTACAGGTAGCAAAGCTGGTTTAGAGATGTTAAGATTTCAAAGTGATTCGTTACGATTAGAACTAGAGGTTTATTTTATTTGGTGAGGAAGATGAGGAACTACGTGGTACAGTGCGCCGCCTTTTCCCGCTACATGTGACGAAAACATCCACAGTCTACGCAGTTGCTGAGGTAGTGATGGCTCTGTAATGTTTAAGTTCACACTGGCCAGTCAATCTGTACCTCATTATAATGCTAAAACTCGAGACCTTTGTTGGATGGATGACACAAAATCATTCCCATTTTCTTATCCCTTATGGGTATTTCTTATCCCTTACCCATAACTAAATTCATTATGAACAGTACCAGATTTTTGAAAATACACAAAGATATCGACCAAAACTGGATTAGTTTTTGTTACCCAACTTTAAATCCTAATGACGACATTTGGCCAGCCATTGTGAAGCCTTGTTGAGTTATTTTATACACGTACGCGATCGCATTAATGGTGCAGGCTTGGCTGAAAGGGAAGTTTTGTTAGGGATGACCGTGTGCACTGATCAGTGAAAATACCAGCACCAATTCCCTTTTATAACACATTTTTCGATTCGATAGTACTTTCTGATCAGCAATGCCTGTCCACAAATTTTGTTTCTTTAATAACGTTGACAATTTTGTTGGTTTAGATTTTTCTTCGGTGAACATTAAGTGTTTCCCCCAGTGAGGAAACAGTCATGAACATGCTTTGATGAAACTACAGGTGGAACAGAGCATCATCACTGACCAGTGCATCTTGGAATTCTATGTTAATTCTAGTGTCAGACTACGGAGAACATCTCGGTTTCTCTTCTACGGTGAGGTGCGCGGTCGCATGTCTGGCGTGGAAAAATCAGCCTCCTAAAGTCAACTATACACAAATTGGTTAATTGTAGCATTCATAATTAATTTCTTCTGCATGGTAATTGTGTGCACTAAGATATGGACTTCTGTACGTTTCGTGCTGGCAAAAATAGTTCAGGGAGTTAGAAAGCTCGATTCAGAGTTGTGCAATTTCTGATTCGAACATTCTCATTTGTTATGGACATCCATTTCTTGTCACAGGAACCAGGGGTGTACTGTGTAGGGATCTATTGTCAATAGGGTTTATTCTACACAAAATTTTTCTTCATTATGAGAATAAGGGAACATATCAGGAGTATTCGTAGGTATGAGTGTCAGTTTTAAGACAACTAACAATCGCACTGAATGATCTATTCAAAATAAAAACTCAAAGAAAAAACATCCACTCTTTTGCAATGCATTAATTTAAAAATAAAATCACTGCAAAAACTTTTGAAGCAGATCCAGTCATTTTCTAAACAATTATTTCGACTAATTTCACAGAAAAGCAAAGCAGCTCGAAATTCACTGTAGCTAAATCTCAACATTTACACACTTCAACAACATTGAAGCTAAAAGCATACAAGCAGGCTTTTCACTCCATCATATCAAAAGTCAAATATTAGATTTCAAAAGCTGGATCTGCTCAAAATACAAAAATTCAAAATTTGTGCCAAACGCTCAAGTTACGTTTTGCAAAAGTTTTCTGTCGTACGATTTCAAGACAAAAATACCAAAGAATTCGACTCGAAAGTGAGTTTTTGAAATGTCTGATAAGCTTGATTGTTAGTAGCCATAGAGTTCTAGGCAGCCTGCGGGCTACTCAATAGGCTAAAACACGAAAACATAAGGTTAGAGACAGAAGGTCATAGTGCAGTTTCACTCCATATTTTTGTAAACTGTATATACATATGGTGACACCCAGGTTATTGCTTGTCAATAAATATATGTACTTGCGATTCATAGATACTTACCATTAAGAAATTTTAACAGCATGGAATAAAAAATTTAAAGACTACAGATATTTGTTGAAGAAAAATGTTACGTTATGAATGAAATACTAAAGCTACATCTACCACATGTATAATTTGAGAAAAACGGTTAAAATATGAAAATTATCAGGCACAGAAAGCGCATGATTAAAAATTGGTTTAAACATAATGATTTATGATGTATAGAAATCGTTAACGTTAACTCGTATTTTATTGTTAGTGACAATTATGCTACAGAACTGCAGATGTGTCATCGCTTATTTTCTAGTACTAACTAATCTAATTAATTATTTCCTTAAGAGTTACTTTTTCACTCTTCCACCTTTTGTGAGTGTGTGAGAGGATCTCGTGTTAGCTATGTTTGTAGGTGTACATTTAAACTATGTGACTAACAACTACTTTCATATATTCACTATTGCCCGTCACTATTTTTGCGACTGGGTAGAGATTGGGTTTGTTGTGTGGAAACTAAACCACAGGCGTTCCATCTACTGATTATTCGTCTCAACGTTCAATCCTAAAGTTACTAGCTTATTTGTTTAAGCTAGATGAAAACAAGCATCATCTGCAATATGCTAGATATCGTATTGCAGAATTCAATGTACATAAAATATTCCTTTACAACCAGGGGGACTCTTGTAATGTCAAATGCCCAATGGAACCTGTCTGAAAACAGATGTAAGTTTAACCTTATTAAACTTAGTGCCCCCAGAATTTGTCGGACAGGTTATCGGTTGGACTTAACATTATAATCGTAGTGCAGTATTAACATATTTGGAAGACTCTGCAGTGAACATGCAGGATGTGAAGTGACTGAATTGCCACTGGCAAAAACCACGCTACATGTTGACTTCCATATGATAGACCAGATCAGTGAACTGTCTGCAAGCTCGTAGAATGTTAAGTAGTGGTCCCCCGAAGGACATTTACCTTCTTCGGCAAAGATTGTGTGCTGTATTAGACAATGAGAAATCTCCAGGGTAGTCGCAGAAAAAAATGTACTGCGAGATAAGGTAAAAAAAAGCCACTCGGGCATTGACATCAGACTTTGTGAAGGACCACATAAAATAATCTATCACAGAATGCATTGGAAAGTCTGTGTAAATCCTGGGGTTCTAGATGTCTCAGTTGTATTGAGCAGATACTAAGCCCAGTGAAATGTGGATTTTTATGAGTGAAAGACATACAGTTACAAAAGACATTCAAGACATGGCTCGAAAGCCCTTTGATCATGCACAATAGCGTTGTATGTAATATACATCACTCAGCTCGCGCCCATAAATGTTCCGTCTTGTACATGGATCTGGTACACGCAAAAAAGTCATGTAAGACAGCTGTCACACAAGCGAATGTGGTGTATTGGGCGTGTACAAGAAATTTGACAACATTGATGCTTTCGAGACGTTGGTTCCATTGGAGGTTTTGAAAATTGAACATGGAATTGGCCGTTTCTACGCATGATTTAAAGTCTATTCCATTCCACTAATTTGGGACAAAAGGTAAACCGGTTATCGAAGCAGTAGAATGGCCTAACACTTATGACCGCGTACATTGTATATCAAATCACAATAATCAGAAAATATTAAAAGCTACCGCTGCCCCACACAGAAATTAGGTCATATGAGAAAATGACGTTAAAGCAGCACAAAGCCCAACAGAACAATCTCCTGGTTTCGTTTCCTCCGCCATAACTGTACTGTATTCTGAAACTTGTAGAATACCTTTACGTCATGTGTGAGCTGCACCTGTATTTAGCCGCACAATATACAACAAAGTGTCCAAACATTGCTGACAATTCTCTTTGCATTTGCTCTTCAAACATCAGTAAACAATCGCTCAATGCGAAAGTATTTCACTGAGAATAGTCGCCAATGTGTTTAACCTGGGAAATGGAGATAAATGGGAAAATCCCATTGTGACAAAAATGACACAATCAATTCCATGAATATCGATGGCAAGGACAAAAACATGGGAATTCTATCCCACATATTGTCAAAATGTTTTCCATATTCGGAGATTTTTTGTGAAGTTTGGAGGGTTTGTGTTGTGTGCTTTTCCCTGTTTTTGGACTATTTATGGTTATCATGCCAGTTCTTGACAGATATGTGCCAATAAAAATTGTTCACTGTAAGAGGTCTGAACATTTTCTGAATTACAAAGCCACATTGAGCAGCTGAATAAAACTCCTTATTTCGAGAATCTCATCTTTTGAAGTTAAATGCGATACGGAGCAGCTGCGTCAAGCCCTCTTTTGAAACTGTATCTGCACAGATGCAATTCTAAAGGTTATTATTTTATTTCCGGTAAAATGAATGGCAATGTACAGGAAGTCAAATCACTTTTGGTTCTATTTTAAACACGTTAAAGTCAATAGAAGGTTGTGCATATGTTAATCAAGAATGTTCGTTTCCATTTCTGAATATAATCCAGCTAAATATACAGTTATTCATAATAAAATTGATTGCCATATGTCACCAAATCAGAAATATTAATACTTTCCATTGACAATGTTTAGCCTTTTCATTTATTTCTGCTCTCTTGACCTCTCCATATGTTGGAGAGCAAACAATAAGGAGGAACAAATCATTTTACTCAAGCCTTGTAAAACATGGCTGACACAAATAGACTCTCGGATTGGTTACGGCGAAAGCTGTTCAATAATATCTTTATTTTTATTCCACGAAGTAATCTACTAAAGGAGCGCATGCCCCAAGTACAGCCATATTGAATTACATGGGACAATAAAGCCTGGCCAGACATCCTTTCCCAACACCTTTTTTTGACAATCAACCAATCAAAATTTACATCTGGAATGCCATCGTCTGATCATCTTCCTCCGTCTGTGATTCCGAAATATCGATCTTTATAATCTCTCCTGTAACTTGCATATGGGATAAGTGAAAAAGTTACTTATCCTCCTGCATAAATACTACATTAAGTCTTATTGTCTTAACTACGAACCATCTGAATTAAATGATCTTTTTAAGGTCACACAGACGTGGAAGCCTGAGCTGCGGATGGTAACCGGATTAAATACAGAAGCACGGTGGAAATTAGACTATGATGAAAGCAGAGAGACAGTGACAGCAGGAAAATTACGATGGGAAGGAAGCCATCAGCTGCAGGTTTCAATATGTATCCTGGAATTTGTTGTTCTCTCTTTTTGGAAGTCCTTTTTCTCTGGACTAGCAGGAAATAAATGAAAACTGGAGATTTATTTTTATCGCTTTGATAATGTTCTCTGATTGTTTGGGGAAAAGCATATTGATGGTATGTGTTCCTTCAGTCCTTGTAGAAACAACAATTTTGGAATTTCCTTGAAGTGGCTTCTATTTTTTCACATCCACATAATTTCTGCCATCAACTTGAAATCAAATAATTAATTCCATATTTCCTGCTTCTATTCTGAGACACTTGTATCGCACTTGTGGCACTCTCAATTTTAGTAGACGACAACCAAGTGAACAGATATCACATATATCTTTTGGAAACTACCCCCTTTATCGATCTATGAGGAAGAGTATGCGTGTTACCAATGATGAACTATCGCCATTGTTGTATCACTTGGATCTCAATTATCAGATGATTCCATTCACAAGTATCGACAATCGAATTGCATTCCCTTGTATCCGCTTTTCTATGGATCGGGAAGTCATGACGAACAACTTATAGTAATTAGGCGAATTGCCTCTAACTGCATCCGAAGCTATTGATTTATGCAGTTTGAGAGACTCAGTTTCGGACAAAATGCATCCCTTTAAACTGGAGTATAAACCAGGTTTATGCGGCCACATCGATTATTTTGTGCAACTTACAAAGTGCGTTATCATGATCATTTTCAACACATACCAATGCTATGCTATTTCTTGGTCTCTTTTGAGGCCTCCCTTTAAAAAAAACTTTCTTATTAACTGATCTAGTACAATATATCATCAAAGAGAAATGGGCACAGTGCATTTAAGGTCATCTCTCCATCTTTTCAACAATTGATGTCCAGAAATCATTTCACGTAAATATGATTGCAACCTCGGAATTGTCACTTCGACAATCAAATCACATATGGAAAAACGACGCTTCACAATTTCCTAAAAGCTTCGTCGCTTACTCGACTTGGCATCAAATTTACCTCGAGTGAGGATAATGTGGGATATACGAGCTTCCGTCTATCAGTACCGACAGGGAACGACGACCTCCACTTATCGGTAGTGAGACAAGTACTCTGCAGAAAGACTATGCCTACAGGCCATAGGGAAAGGAAAACTGCTGGAGTAGTCGACACTCTTCCCATTGTGAAACAGAAGGAGGCTTTTCCACCATCCATCACCTCCCATGACATTTACTGTTCTATCTCAGAAGGAGCCGTTCCATTCCACTGGGATTAGAACAGAATTTTAAATTCAAACACGAACGTGAAATTCGAGGGGCTAAACACAAATAAAACAAGTGAAAAGGTTTCACGACGGCTCTTAGAAGATTTGCCTGGCACCACTAAAATTTATCTGTTTGTGTGGGCGCGTCTAAGAATGCCAAGCATTTTAGAATCGAGGGGTGAACCCTTGGAAACAATGAAATGAAGCAAAAATTCAAGATTCAATCAACAAGGCAATATACGCGTCGTCAATTATGATATATTTATGCGTAATCGTACTGCATCTGTTCAAAATATCTTAATTTAGAATGCAGCCTACAAACTCCATGCTAATAATGAATGAACCCTACTCTCAAAGTTATGGCTTTTTAAGTTTCGGGTGACTCCCAAGAACTCCTAGGAACCACATAATGGCGCAGAACCAAATTTTCTGCGGCTCTATTAAACGACTTCTTCTCCACAAACCTTCCTTTTCCACTCACTATTCTATACATCTAACGATAGTCAATTTCAACACGCACGAAGATAGATACAAATGACACAAAGTTTCTTCCTACAAAAAGGTTTTAAGTTTTCATTTCATGGCAATTGCTGAAGAAATCTACACAACGAGGCTCAGAAATTACTAGTTATGTCGTCAGCTGGCTTCCGTTTCGCTTCTTGCCTACAAAAGAATTCTGACTGCACAACTAAACAATGGCTGCCAGAAAATCAACTGAAGCTTCAGACACGTCGTATCCGACGGCTCGTCTCGTTTGTCAATGAGCACCGCATCGACTCAGTGTTGGACGGCCAAGTCTCGTGATTAGGTTCCCACCGCCCTGAGCCTCCAATCAATATCTGGTAAAACATGGTGCAGATCAATGAGACCGCTTTCCTAACCTTCAAACATCCTATCACCCGTACCATTCCGTGTAACCTCTTACAGTCCTATACGTTTGGTCCTGGGTAAACCTCTCAAACATATGCGAAGACACGGAATGTTGTTTAATTACCTAAACAGACTTTCTGTATATTGAAATTTGTGGTATGAACTCAGATTCCCTCTGAGATCAAGAGAATACATCAATAGATGCATATTTAGTTATAAACCTTCACATGTATAATTTCGGCCGAATACAAACAGGTAATGACAAACTACTAGAATGAAGCTGAACTAGTTGAAGCTGCCATATGGCACGATACTCAATATTTGTGTACTTTCCATTCTGTATGTTAATGTAGATAATATCGGAATCATGAACTTCATGAAGACTTTTATCAGTATGGAAGTCAGTTCACGATCAAAACTGATTTGTATTCGGCCAAGGCATCATTATTTCTCACTTAGAATGTTTTATTCTGTATAAATACAACACTCGCGGGTGATCTTAGTCTTTGTTGAGGTGTTCTTGTCATTTAATTTAACAGAACGTTGCCAACTATATTCCCAACTCCTACTGCAGTCACCTTCGGAGCTCTTCTAAAATTAAATGTGATCTCGCATTCATTTTCTTTCTGTGTGTTGTTTGTGTATTCTGCTTAATTGCCATTTTCCTTTGCGCTAGATTATCGTAACAATCTGTACTCCGAATTAGCCACTCTAGTGTTAATTCTTCTGTACATTTCGCAACAATGGGATTACTTCTATTGTGTTACAGAACACTGCTGCTCTTCGCCAGTTTGACGCGAAAGTTTTAAGTTTATTTTGAAGTGATACTTCACAAATCAGAAATTCTAAAGTATTGTACTTCTTAATATTTGAATTACATTGGTGGTCCTCTGAACAGCAGTACCTGTATTCAATACTACAAGAGTTCTTCTTGGGAAGGGGAAGCAAAAGTGCATGCGATGGGAATATGAGGAAAGCCCTTACCCTTCTTCTACATACGTACTTTCTTATAGCTACTGTAATTATACAACCAACTACATCTACTGTACGAACTACGTAGTCAGGCAGACTTCAATATGGCTGAGCGTTACAAAGACGCCTTACCTTTTCATTTTCATTATCAGGACTAGTTAGGTCTCGCCACTCCTCCACTACCCGACCCAGGTCCACCGAGTTGAGTGGCACCTGCACCTGACCGATCTGGTCGTGTTTGGAGAAGCGGTCAAAGTCGTAGATCGCAAACACCAGTGTCTTTGAGCCCACTTCAGCAAACGGCACCTACAAATAAGCGGGGAACAAACACTTTAATATCGTTTTTGTTTATCGCATGGCCTTTTGCTACTTACCAAGGTATCGGTATAACTTTCTGTCTGTTACTCCAAAGGAACAATGATTCTCTCACTTGTGTAAAATATTACCCACTTTCATAGCTTTGATGTACATGTGCATTTCTCTTTTGCCGAAACAAAACGGTAAATGAAGAAATGAAAAATAACAAGAACAAATACTTTTTGTAATATTAGACATATTGAAATGCCTGTTGGCATGTCTTATGAAGACGTAAAGCAGATCTTAAATTATTCTGGATTTTTAATGGATTAAATGACCTCAAGAAATAAAAAGCAAATGTTGAATGCGTTACTGAAGGTATTGTACAGAACTGCAATAAACGTGGGTTTATGTGTGAATAAAAGTGAAGTTGTATCCAACTGAAGACGATAATGCTTACTATAAGCTCAGTAGCTCGAGTATACAATGGCTAACATCGTGCACAATTCTCTTCGAAGAAAAGATGTAAAAATTCAAATGTCATGTTACGGAACTCTCTACATGATGGGGTGAAAATGACTACCAAGGTGTGCTCGAAAGTACTAAATTATTTCGAGGATAATTTTGTTGTATTTGGCATTCAAAGCCGAAAAGAGAGAAGAACATGCCGTTTAAAGCGGTGCATGTAGGGTTTAGCCAAATTAATGGCATGAAATTAGTATGTATTAGGTTGTATTGATGCCTGTTTCGTCCAACCGTACTTAGTATTTAGAAGTATATTACACCCCATCCTTGAAAAATCATTGGTATTTGTATATCACTGCAAGTATTTATTGTAGCACACATGATCAACATTGCGTGTACATGAACTTCTCATACTGGAAACCAGTAGCGAACACTATGGGGGTAAGAAGATGTTTGCGTACAACAAGAACAATATCTTGTCTACACAACGTTTTCCATTCAACAACACAGGCACCAACACGATACAGACTTTATAATCATAGAAATTAGATTAATAAATGGATGATGAACAGTTTTGTTCTCGAAAAGAGAAAAATCAGCTAAGAATTCATGAGAGAAGAACAACAAGGAATACTTACATTCTGTTAATACATGTAAATAAACGAGAAGTTTTCTGTTTTCTAATCTTCTATGAACGTTCGACTATGTTTCGTGATATGGGAGTAAACTTATTTCAAATAATACAGACCTCTATACGTTTCTATTCAAATAATAACTACTACCATACATCTTTCAAATTAAAATTAAAATTACAAAGCTATAGAACTAGCTACCTCGTTTCAATAGGTACTTAGTTTTAGAGTGGAATGAATTACAGAACAATTTCCCATCATACATTTTTGATACTGGTATTCATTGTGCTTAGTATAAGCTGAATTTGGTTAATAAGTGAGACCTTGCAAATCAAAACGGTCAACTGAAATATTTCGCTGAAGCTTATTGGCGCTTTCTCTAATGAATATGTTGACAGAACCTTTCCTGTGATTTTCTTTGAGCCAATTTCATCAATTTGTACTTTGTAATAAGACATTTCCGCCAAAGCGGTTTCCCGTCCTGATTAATCCCAGCAGAAAATTAACAGCAAAACCCTGCAAAGTACTTTCAAGAGATCGTTTGACATGTTCTCAGGGTCGCAGGTGTTATTTCCCAACCAGTATATTACGACATCTTACCTTGAATACAAAAGTCTCATTGAAGACTGGGTTTAGCGTTTTTCTGTGCACTTTGGTCTCGTACTTCTTCTTCTTGTCGGGTAAGAGGAACACTTTGACGTAAGGGTCCGAGGTGCCTGACATGTCCATACCTGGGAGATCGGCCGACTGGATTACTCCGACCGACAACTATTAAGGAATTAACATTTCGAATCATTACGCTGAAAAGTACCTAGTTCCATTTTCGGTCAAATTGACTTGATACATTTTCTTACTTTCAATAGAACTTGTTTTCTGTTCTCACCTCGCCCTTCTGGAAGTCGTAATCCAAAGAAAACTGCAGTTTTCCAAGTTTCACTTCAGATTTGGTGGATTCGGCATCCTCGTTGTCCTCCATGTTGACTTCTAGTTCATCCAAATCGGGCTGCACCTGCGGATGAGCACACAGGGCAGGCCCACAGGGTCAAAACTGTGCTCACGTATGTGTGAAAGAAACATGGGGGTGGGGCAGAACATCCCATACATGCAGCAACACTTCCAAAATTTGGAAGGAGGAACTGTTTTCAACTTTTTAACATTCCTGAGAAATTGAGTCAAATCAACTTGTTGGATACACTTTACAATTTATACGCCATAAAAACTTTACTTCAACTTTCAATATATTTATGATTTGTGGTCTTCTAATTCTGCATTATTTTCTCGAGGAATAAGTTTCAAATAAATAGCACGTTCACATTCTTTTCCTGAATTTAGATTTTGATTCCTGGATGGGCCGCTAAAGTGTTACTGCTAGTGTATAGGGGCGTGAATACCTGGACAGCACAGTACAGTTTGTGGCAGGGGCCAAGTACAATCACAAAGCCAGTTCCTCAACTATTGTTCTAAACCTTCGTGATCAAGTTGAACAGAACAAAGTAAAAACTGTTGTTCAGTCGGCGATGTCTAAGTGTCACTGTGAAATACATTTACCTCCATATTGAAAGGAATATCCTGATATTACATTGCACTGATTTACTTTTTGATGCAAGTTCCTCTGTTAACTTACTTCTAACCTTACAAGTTTGTTAATCTGCCTCAACTTTTACTTACAACGATCTGGCCTGGTGATTGTTCCTCTTGTATTATTTTGCAAGAAATACACGTAAGAACTCATTGCAGAAAATAAAGGTAGCCAGAATGAGAGAATAACATCTTGCGTTTCAAACAGCTATTTTAATTAAGGATATTTTGGTAAATATCTCCGGTCATGCCAAATCGTGATTACAAATAATAAAAGTAGTCTACTGCATGCAAGTATCTACAGCTACATGAAATTTGATAACTAAATCTCTAGCCCACATAAATTAACAAATTTCATTTTGATTTAAGAGAAGAAGACTACATTCAATGAATGTATCCCGGTCAAATTCGAAATTTGGTACATAGTGAATAACATTTTGTGCAATAAGTTCTGGGTTCCAAATTAAGGTAATATGTCATGCCGCAAAATGCAACTTTCAAATAAATTTCGTTTGACGTGACTAAGGACATTTTGTGGGATTGGGGAAATCATATGGGTGTAAAATGGTATAATTGAAACATCTTATCAAGTTTTTTTGAATTTATACATCCAACTGACCTTGCTGTCCGGCAAGCATTAAGAGAATTCGCTCACGGCCAAATCTCTATTCAGGTGCAAAAATATTAACAATACGAGCAGCTGTATGATTCAAACAATTGCTGCAAAATATATCAGACATAGTCTTCCTGTCAATTTTATGAGCTATGTGCATAGGAACTCTTTACGTTGTGATATGTAAATCAATAAATAATCCAAACATCTTTCGTTTGAAACAAAATATTGACACGCATGGTATTATGGGATGCACCGGGATAGAGACTTTAAGGCCGACAGTCGCCAGGCAACCTTGTTGCCTTGGATACTTACCTTTTCTTTATAGGAGTTTCCCAGCAACTGTACAGATTTGAGATCAACAGCTCCTAAAATTTTGAAATTGCAAAATATTAATCCTTGCGAAATACACGAATCAAAGAAAATATCAAACCAAATGCGAAATGTTACAACAAGTAATTTTCTCCACGATAATGAGTTAGGTTTTCTGTTCCAAGTTACAGAGCTGGAAACTGAGGAAGCCAACCCTACAATCTCATGAATTGAATGAACGTCGTACCTTTTCGATTTAATTTCAAGGAATATAAGGCTTTAAAACACTAATCAAGTCTACGAATTCAAATGGTAAACGAAATAAGGTTTCAATACACAGGTAGCTAACCAAAATGCTAGTTTGTTAACACATTTGATTGAAGGTAAAACATTTGCAAATGGGGATAAAACGTCTCTAACTCACATGCTAACATTTCGGGTAAATCTATAAATTACGAATATTGAAAGTGTTCTCACAAATCAAACATGGTTCTTTTTTTTGCTAGAATAGTTTGGAATTAAACTTTCCTTTTTGTACTAAATACAAACACTACTCATCTAAGAAGACAAAATTGAAAGGATGGAAGCTCTTTATATGAAAAATACTACCTTAGGTGTCCCAATTGATTTCATAAACTGTTATAATTTTTCGCTACAAACCCGTACTGGGAAAAATACAACATATCAAGACGGAAAAAGTCAACGATAAACAGAAAATTTCTTGTGAACGGTCAAAAGGAAAACGTCCAGAACTTTGTCAAGACATCAATGAAGATCCTAAAGTACTTTTCTTTTTCTCTCTTTCTTTTCTCTTCCTTCGCCTGTTCATTTCTCTTTCCTCCCTCCATTCTTGGTAATTAAACTGTCTTATTTCCTTTTGTTTTTGTCTCCAATATTCTTCTGATGCTAATTTATCCACTGTTTCTTTTGTTTTCTGGACTCTTTCTTGTAATTCAAGGGTTTTTTTCTTCAAGTTCTTTTTTTCGGGGGCCTTCGGTTTGGGTTTTAACCTAGCCGCCGCCGCTGCCCTTCGTTCAAGTTCTTTCTTGTAATACTCGGCCATTTCTATTTTAGCTTGCAAGTACAATTCTGACGAAGCTGACTTGGCTAATAATGGGTGAAATACAGAGTTCAATAAACAATGTTTACAGGAATTACGTCAGCCTGGTAGACCGCTCATTGTACGAAATTAACCCATATGTTCGTTCTATTCCTGTCCAATAAAGTTTTGTTTTTAAGTGCACACACAAAGAAAGAAGTCAAGAAATGTGCTCCGTATATGACATGTCTCAACATTCAATATGAATACGTGGGCAAGTACAATTCTGACGCAGCTGACTTGGCTAATAATTTATGTCACACTTAATGTCAAATGTTCGAAAATAAAATTCTACGAACACAATTTGTACAATTATTTGAATCATGAGGTTCACACTCTGGGCTAAAAGCACGTTTCTTGACAATGCAACAAGGTGTAGAAAAGGGATAAAAATTCATGCCAAGATCTACAACCTTTCAAACCTTTCTTTCCGTCCTTCTTCTTCCGTTTCTTGCAGCAACATTTCTTGATTATACAGAAGCAGCAAAGAAGAACAACGAGAAGGATAACAATTCCTATCGTGACTATGGCCCACATCGGCACTGAAATAGAGAACGAGTTCAAAATAAAACTATTGTAATATGTAAATGAATATGAAATTCTTCGCACTGTCGAACAAGCTGATTAAACACAGCTTAACTGTAGAAAAGGTAAAAAAGTTCGATGTGACTGTTTGTTGTATTGAAAGTCAAATTAAATATGGGTGCGACTACATTGAATTTAAAATGTCCCGGATACGCGTTTTGTTTGTGAGAGGACACACATTTGTGTGCTCAAAAGTGAAAGGAAAACTTGTTGCTTAAACCCATGTTTTGTCCTCTGTATTTCTGTAGCAAGGATACATGCCAAAATATATCAAGTATACCCCATTACAGAAGTCCAATTATTCAATAAAGATGGAAATTAGAAGGGCAAATTGTGACCTTATTAGGGGAATTATTGAAAGTAAATAATATGTACTGATGTTGTTATTTGGATTTAGCATGATGCTTTGCACTTTTTCAGGAAAAAACATATCGGCACGACTGACTGAGATGTTATTTTGGTAGAATCGATCTTTTGTCATATGCGCACTAATTTTTGTTACTTTCTGAACTCTTTTTATCTCACTTGACATTCATGGAAATCATACAACCTGTATTATCCTCTACGTACAAGTACAATGCTATTCATATGTACATTGTCAAAACGTAAACAAATCTACGTACATTGACATTCATTTCTGTTCTTCTGTGTTTTGGCATCTAAATCTACTGTCACGCGTGTTAATGTTAGGCACTATCTTACTCGTACCAATACATTCAAATTTTGACAACTATATTGTCATAGAAAAAAGGTAAACAATTTAAAAAAATATTCAATTGGAAAACGACTTCACAAAGGCAAAGTCACAAATATTGGTAACAACATTTAGCACTGCTTGAAATTATGGTCATCCGACAAATGAAGTCCAATTTCAGGAGCAAGATCAACCGAATGAACAATCCACTGGGGACATGTAAATCTGCATTTTGCCCAGTAATATCCTTCCCTACTGGTCACTTTGGAGGCAGGACATGCATATCTCGTTGCCAAATGTAGATTTATGAAGATCGTTTTGGTGTCGGTCAACCACACATTTCAAGTCCCGCATCAGCGTACAGAAGCCGACGTTACAAGCAAAACTGGTGAATACAAGAAAGCCGCTTTTCTGATGACAGTGATGTAAATCTGCTTCTCTTTCCAGCTCTTAAGTAGAGAAGGGGTACTGATGACCTAGAAATCTTGGGTTTTGATTTGATCATTATGGAAATAGAAACTACAATATTTGCCATTTTAATCTGTCTCATTTCGAGTGAATTCTGTAGATTTACTTTTAGAAATTCAATTTTAATTCCAGCAATCTGAGATATTCACCAGTTTTAACCGTCAACCTCTTTAAAATTAGTACCTCCACCACTTTTTACTGCTTTGCTGGTGGCTGCAGACGAACCCGTGTTGGCTAAAAAGATCATGACAGAAATGCTTTAAACGTTCCTGCCGCGGATTCCAACATAAAAAGTGGACAGTGCGTCGGCTACTTTTTAATCATCAAACTTTCTCAAAAAGAAATACAATAGTTTATGATTTTAATTGCAGGACTGAAGTAAATTTCTTGAGAATACCAAAAAGTTTTGCCGTGTTTCGTAATTGGACATTTCTTTTGAATGGCAGTCTTCCAACGCACAGTCCACCTTTGATAATTACACGTTGGTTTAAATCATCAACTTACCTGCCATCTGAAAGGAGGTCTCTCCACACTTTAACGGTCACAGTATAAACTTTGACATTCTTCATTCAGTTGGATTTTAATCCTTTCCTATTCCTCATTCATAAATTCTACTGGCTCAGGTAGACCAAGATTTCAGGCTTCAAATTTAATCTTTAGTCACACACTGACATTTCCAACGATTAACTTTCAAAAGATTACTGGATTTGTACCAACAATTTCAGCTCCAGGTTTTCAATAGATCAATCTTTCTAGTTTTCATTTCATAAATTATTGATTGATGTCTCTGTACATTATGTCCATGTACAGATCTAATCTCTTTTACTGACATATGTACAAACAAATCTATTTTCATCGCATTGACGCTATTCTATAAATAATTTCATCCTCACAAACATATGTGTTGACATCAATGAACTTTTGAGTATTCGCAAACCATGTCAACATTGGTGAAACAATTGCGTCTATTCTAACTGATGTTGATTTCCTTTTTGAGAAGAAAGACATCTTTCTATTTATTTAAACTTTAGTATTTACTCAAAGAAGAAGACACCCATCACGTTACATTGTCTTCTGTTTCGATAGGAAAAAGTCGAAATAAGTGTTCACATAGGAATTTGTATTAAATGATTTAGGAATTGATTGCGCGAAGATACACATATTCTTATTTTTGAGTATCATACGTTTCAATGCTTAAATCACTCGTCACAAATGTTTAGGCAAACAACAAAATTACAAGATACTACCTTTCCACCTGTAACCACCTGGTCTAATAATGTAAAGCACCTCCGACTTCACAGGAATTAGCCGAAAGATCATGAACATTTTTACAAAGAAAATGAAAATGTAATAAACAGTGAAGATTTTGACTTGGGCGGGAGGGACTGATTCAGAGTAATAATATTGTACGTGAAAATACCCGAAAAAAAACAAACAAATTTCTTCATTGGTTTCTCATATTTGGATGGATATTTAGACGAATCAAATGCAGACGACTTCGCTCGTATGTTCTAAGACAGTCCCAAAATAAAATACAGTTACTGAGAATTGAACAAAGGTTGACAAGAATGTACATTTAAAAACATAAGTTGCCCTTCTGGGTGTAACTTACAAGGTAGTTTATTGAGTTCGTTCATCAGGGCGTCCTTCATCTTGTCACCCATATTCTTGCTTCCAGTGTCGGTCCCGTTGCTTGCGGCAGCTGGGGGCTGGGGTGACGCTGTCGCCGGGGTCGCCTGGGTAACGGCCTCTGCGGCGCGTTCCTGGATCGCCCGCTTCAGGCGTAGTAGTGAGTCCATGCCGCCTTGGAGTGCCGGCATCACTCCTCACACACTACTCCTGCAATGGAAAAACAAATGTCGATTTAAATTATATTCCTGTACGTAAGGCAACTTTTCTCTCTCGCATGAAGCTGTTCTTGGACTTCCGGTCCCCAGCGTCCTGCGTTATTTCAGCCCACCCACTCACTACTCCGCTTCACTCAGCACACGCAACATGACAATAGATGAGCTGTCAGCATAAGATTAACCTCAATAAACAGAAAATATAAGAATTTATAAATTGGGCCATGATTTGGGATTATTCTAACATCTGACATATATCGATTGTGTGTGAACATTCAGTACAGTCAGAACTAAACAGTCAACATTTCAAAAGTAAGATCATTACCAAATGCATTACTTATGAGTGTTATTCAACAGTGTCGTAAACAATTGTCAAGAAGGCCTTCGTGTATGAAAGAGTCCATAAAATTACGCGGCTTGGAAAAAAACCATTAGAATAATTTGACAGGCTCGGCAATTCATAAATATTTTGTGTACTTTGCGTACTCTTTTGAAAACGACAAGTCTAATGACGCTGTCAGTAGCTTTCACATCGTTGCATTCAAAATTTGCATTCATCGGAACACATTGTATACGTAAGTGAAATGTTTTATCACAATGATTAAAACGTGGCTTAATACGTGGCAGTTTAAATTAATTTTTAATATTCGTTTCATTGACTGTGCACGTAACTCATAACATTTAATTTAAAAAAAAATGATTGTTTAGAATATACAAGGGGGAGGAAAGCCTGGGCTTGAACACAATCACAAATCAGAAACTTTCAATTTCCAAAATACACAGAGGTATTTGGAGCATAAAGCTTACATTTAAAGTTGAATGGCTACACCTTGTAACTTTTGAAATGGTACATCCCACATTTTTCCACCACTGGGAGACACTGTTTCAAAGATACACGTCGCTTGAATTACCAGGGAATAAAATCACCATGAAAAACAAAATATCGGCTTACCAGACGGACAATACTACTGCTATCGGGAAAGTGGAATTCGCCCAACATTAACTTCACTGAACTCCATTTTCTATTCAACTAGACACGGTGACTAATAAAATACCACAGGCTCTCAACCCAGTATGGCATTTATACCACACCAAAAAAGTCCAAAGACTTACAACCAAATATGTCTCAGACAGCCAATGCGACTTTTCTTTCGTTTTCTTTCGCACCGTACAGGACGTAAATGTCAAATGTTCGTATCATGCCTAAAATAGATGGTGCAAATATTGAAGAAATGCCTAAATAGTCCCTTGGCTGTACACTCGCACACTTGATCACATCAATAGATGACAGATTACCAACCACTAGCCACTAGTTCTTCAATTTGAAGTTGTAAAAACTACCAGGGATCTTGAATTCACTAAAGTGTTTTGCACAAATAGTTTCTATGGAACAGTGGAAGTTAGTGAAATTATGTTAATGAAACAAGAAAAACAGTGAACTAAGTACAATTAAACAAGGTTGTTACACATATTTTCCATGCCAAAAACATTCAAAGCATCTTTTCCTCGCAAAAAGTTTGCTGTTTTTTTGTTAAAGATGACGTTTCTATGTCAACTGCTTGATCGGACAGAATATGTCCCTACCAATTCATCAAATATATATTGCACATATAATTTTTACATACACCACCCACGCAATAGAATTACATCTTTGCAATTACATGAGCCATCAGCAGAGCCAAAACGCTCTGACTTGTTTTTCAATTGAGCTTTCTCCACACAAAACATGAACCATATCTCCTTTTCGTGCTATTCAGGCAACACGCATCGCAATCATTATTTTACACCGCGAGTCGAAGTGCTCGTCAATAAAGTGATCAATACAGCTGAACAAGATCCGCTGATAGAAACATCACCTCATCACAGAGGCTCCACAGCCATTCATTACGAAACATTTGTGTAGAGGTGTAAAAGGCGTAATCTTGAAAAACACGTTCAGCTCAGGTGATCAAATGTGTTTCAAGTTCAAACGTCAGATCAATAGATATGTTTTGTTTCCCTTGTTACAATACAGAGTACTTTTGAACTCCTCGAGTCCATACTTGCAGCTGTTATTTCCAAATTTACATAACTGGCAATTAGCTCGGAAAATGATACCATTTGCGCAGATAATAGCAATGAGCACGCATAATTAAAAAAAACTAGTCATGCCTAAATCACTGGACGAGTCTCATAACAGAGATTGATAAAGATGACCACAATGAAACGAACTAGTTGGACAATATCTTCTTGAAACAGTGCAAGGATGAGAGCAACCAAGATAACACATTACAATCCCAATGTGAAGATATAACCTTTCAAGCAACCAACAGTTTTACAAACCAGGTAAAAACAGAATTCATTTCCAGTTCATTCCTTGTTGCCGGAGATACTGCCGACTAAGTTTTTCATTCTTCATTTCTAATAACGAATGTGTTCATGTTTCTGGCCATGAGTTTTTATATCCAGAGAACTTGGCAAGGTAGAGCAAAAGTAAATGAAATATCAAGGGTTCCGTTTGGTTGCTGTCCTTTTATGATCCATGTTCACAGCAGCCGGGAGGGGTACAGGAGTATGATTCCCAATCTCTAGTCGCTGAACCCTGGAACCGCCATTATTATCTTTTCGGCTTAAAGAAAACCTTGTTTGGCGTTTGATTATGTAAGCCTATCTCATACCTGAGTTGCATCGTTTTTAACTAAACTAAACACAGCGGCAACAAATCTCTCTTACTGTTCCGCCTTTCCAATATCTCTTTACTGTTCCGCCTTTCCATTAGCCCCAATTGTCTATAGCGTCACGTTGTGAAACTTTTAACAGTTCAGTGTACAACAACATAGGTATTGATGGACATATAGGAATTCCTCAAGAATTCCATAACATAAAATTTATTGAATGTACGCGTTGATCATTACCACGTTGAGGTCATATAACTTTAATAGATGCAAATATATCCTTCTCCGTCAAGATAACACAATAAAGAAAGGCCAATATGTTATTTACATCATGTACTGGAAAAGGTTAATCTGATAACGCATTCCGACATGCTGATAGGTTTATTCACATTTTGTGAATGTCTGATCTTCAAAACGACGACACTCACAATAGTATCAAGCGGTTGATCAGAAAGGTTACCTTCTTTTTTTCTAAATTTTAAGGAAAAAGTCTCACTGATTACATCAGTTTCACCTTTATCTGTATTTCACCTTTATCTGTACACAGTCAGTCAGTATATTTCAAACCAATATGGCATGTTATATAATTAAATGAATAGTCAATAGAAACAAGTGTTCACTAGAAACAAACAGGAACTCTCTTGATCCATGCGGATGTCAATTTGGGCTTGGCGACAACGACATGTTTTGATCCATATTTGTTGTCTGAAATGGGTGTCCTGACGACAAAATAAAATGAGTTGCATGGTTATCAATGGCGACAGAAAGTTACACGTCGTTGTCGTCAAGTGCGAACGGGCCTTAATGATAATAATTAAAACACAAAATTCACGTACGTCGTCGTCTTTATCTCTTTCATACTCACGGAATTAACTCGTGCATATATAATGTGTTCACGTAAGTGCGGTTTGGTGTCTTAACACAGATATTTTACACACATCAGCTTCATCTTGATTAAGAGTTTCGTTTCTGTGCCATCAAGCTTCAAGTAATGGCCTTTTATCATCCCTGTGTATCTCTGTCGAAAGACCAAGACGACCAAAACGAAACATTCAACTCGTCATTTTTGTTTTTTCACTTCTTTCCTTTTTTCTTGAATAATAATTATCTTTGTCGACTACCGAGTAACGTAATGAATTAGTTACCAAACTGACCATTTGCGTACAAATTCTGAAGTCATCATCTAAATAACAAAATCAAAAATAATACTCGATCGTTTAGTCTCTTGGTGAAAGAAACGGAATAGAACCAGTCGCTTCATGTGAAGAACTCTTTACTTCTTCACTATTAATAATTATTAACGAAAAGATGCGAATTTTTTCAAGAGGAGAAATTGATCAATGATTGATTGGAAAACTATTCTGGATAAGCCACCGACGCTTTACACAGCACCAGATTCTTTCTGGAAAACAAGTCACTATGTTCCTATTTACTAACTCGAAACAAAATCTTCCATATTTTGAAAGTAGTAGATCCTAGTAGGCGAGGGAACAGTTTAACATTTGGACTATATACCCTAAAATACGAGGCTTGGCTTCGATTTTAAAAGTGAAATTGCCGAAATAATGGAAAACGTTCGACCTCCACACTAGGACCTCCATCGAACAACATGGCTTCCATTCGCTTTCCCCTGAACACACCAACCTTACCTCACAAAAATCACAAAATTCTTGGCACACTGGTCGTTGAATTTAGATCCAGGGGATCCCCAAGATCACAACTGTTTAATCTTCATACATCCAAATTCAAGTGAGGTAAATCCAAACGGAGAAATTAGGATTTTTAGTGCTCTTATTCCAAAATGTACGTTGCTTTTCCCTTTTACATTATCATTATCAATATATGGCTGTTTCTCTATGTGGTATTATGCTTACAGGATGCTTCGCTCCAGCTCCACTCCAAATCAATAGCCTCTCTCCAGCTTAGGATCACGAGAATTATTTATGATAATGAGCAGCTTCTGCTGCTGTTAAGGCCAAAACAAAAAAAAAACTTCTTAACACACACAAGTGTTTCATCGAAAGGTTTTTTCCCAATAAGTTTTGTGAGGCATTAGTGGTTAGTATCCAAATTTACAATCAAATATTTCTCTTACGTGAAAATGATCGGGTATCCTTACATCACCCTTACAACAGAATAGGAATTCAGCATGCCCGAATACCGTTCATGGGTTCAATATGTAATTTTAAAAAGGCAATTTCAAGCTTTATCACATATGGAATTCATTTTCTTCCAAAGCACTCTTCAGAAATAGAGTTTGCAATGTTAAATTTCCCAACACAAAAGAAATCAAGAAATACACTTAAGCAAGAAATTAAATGTATGTGGCCTATCCTATCACTGTATATGGACAACTTTACCACCAGCCTCTGAAACCATGATTCAATAGCCCCTCACTTAGTAGCAAGTGCATATTGTAAAACTCCTATAACATTGCAAAAATGATATCTTAGTGATCACTGAATTTTACGACAAGTTACGAATAAATACTTCAAACGGTCATCCAAGAAATACAAATGATGGTGCAGTAGTTATACTTTGAAGTTAAGTGTTCTCCAATATCCCAGCTGGATTCAAGTAAAGCCCTTATTTCTACAAGGTACCTCATTGCCATGTTTAGTGCTCTTATTGTGTGCTGTCTAATAATATTGCATATATAACTCCTCGTCTTAAGAATGCCATATTGATAACAAGGACGTCCTGCTGTCGTTCTATCAAGAATAATACGGAAATTAGCGCACCAGCAAGATCCAATTAGAGGCAACCAAGATGAGTGAAGTAGGAAATGTCCACGCCGTCGTGCTTCAAATGTGTTCATAAAGGATTTTGTTCCAATTGCTTTTCCTACTTTGAAATGTAAAAGAACAAAATTCCACGAATATAATGAAAACGCGAATTCATATTCAGAAGCACAAAATATGTAACATGTACTGACATAACTACATCTCATATGATGAATGATTCTTCCTCCTGAAGTCCAGATGAAAATGTTATCATGTAACGCCTCAAACTATATAAATTATCCACTGAAACTTGTAATAAAGATGTTGTTATATATATAGTGTAATCATTTTACGATATGTTACGAAAAAGCCAAAGTCAAAACCCATTTTTGTACTTAAGTTAGTAGTTTTAGATCTTCAATCCCGGATACCTGGCGACCTGAAGTAACCTGAAAAAATATTTGAAACAAGAAAGTCCTCCTGCGTGAACGCAAGAGGCATACCGCCCGCTGCATAGCCGACCTATCCCCAGGGA
>JBCAUG010150739.1:0-20467 GCA_038406175.1 Haplosyllis leylae | reverse complement strand
CAGTCTTATCAACACAAGAAACTTGAATTCTCTGGACGGAAAAATAGTAGACGACAATTGTTCTTACCAAAGTAAGTGGACATAATCAGACATCACGCGTGTACAACTTTTCTAACTTCAAGGGTGAGCAGTGGTGGATCCAGCCCAGCATGTGGGCAACTCAACTGGCTGCCATGCTGGCTATGAAGAAGTTGGCAGGTGTCGCACTAGATGTGCAAGCGAGAAATCCACCCTGGCATTAAAACCCAGGGCAGACGCCATCAGAAGTTTCCTAAAAACTCCCTGGTCCCCCCTCCCCTTCTTGTATCAGCCGATGATGAGTACTGAATTTTGAGATTGATCAAACACTTTACAATTGGCCGGACCACTCAGCAAACAAGACCATTATTTCGATAAGTAAATTTTGATGTACATTAACATGACTTTTGTGAACTAAAAACAACTATTATGAGTTATTCAAACCAGTTTTAGACATCTTGGACAAACCAGGTCATGTATTGTGCCTTGAAGGACTGGTGTACCTGCTGAGAGTACAGATAAACATTAACTCATCCTCAGAAGCATACTTAATTATAATGCCAGATGAGGACTGCTGATATTGCCTGAAATGGTATAAGCTGACACAAATTGTAACAGCTAGTGCAACCCAACAGAACTTGATGGGTTGACATGACCTAATTAGAGAGCACTACTGATAGCAATATTTGAGGCTATTTCTAAATTTTTCTTTTTATAGGTGATAGACTCAATTCAAAGAATGGAACAACCTTTGGACTCTAGTCTAGTCAAATACAGTAGTATATTTCCTTTTGGGGACATAATCATCATTGGAAAAAGACATTAAAATGCCTAATAAATTTCAAATAAATATGTCAAAAGGCAACTTCAAAACTTACTTGAGAATTTTTTTCCAAAAATTAACCAAATATATGTTAATTATTGGTCATTAACTTTGGTCATAAATTGAAATGAGTTAACATTAGATGTTGTACTGAAAGTCAAATCAATATTGGTTACCTATATACCATTAAAGAAACCATGCCACAGATATTGAATTTACCTTTGATTTATTCAATACATGCACTCAAAATCAATTGTGTACTTGGAAAAATTGGAAAATCTTCAGTCCTCAAGGGGTTAAGAATATTCTGAAGTGAAACGTGTGTGAACCCCATCTCATTTGGTAGTAGATCGGATATTATGGAAGCTAATCTTGAGCGGGAACCTTTTCTGTACACGCAATTTTCATGACTGAAGTTTGAATTTTAATCATGATAATGATTCTCTGCGAAAAACATTTCATCTAATGTAAGATTTAAAAATATCCTCAATTTCTTACATGAGACTGATTTATAACTTATTTATTATGCTTGTAAATACTACTACCTCGCGACCTAGGGGTGTCGTGTGCGCGCGAGGATTCTTATACTTTTAATATTGATAGATTGTGAGATGGATGAATCTAGTTTTAGTATCTGAATCCTCTTCATACCTCAAAAAAATCTCAATAAAGCGTGCCTTACGAAGTTGTCAGTGAGAACATTCGGATACCCCCTGTGTATGCCACTTCAACACCACAGATAAAGCAAACAATTTTACCATAAAATAAAATGCTGAGCGACAAATGGCCGAGAATAATTTAGAATAGAAGTAGACTGTAAAGTACAAATGAAAATTCGATTTGAATAATGGCACTGCATTATCTATTCTGAAGTAAGAATATTTAGATAACTCTTGCCTCAAGCTTCACCTTCAAGTGCTATTCGAGATAACTATTTATCTTGTTCCCTTCTTGACTTTGCACCTTTACCACCCGTCTGATACTTGGCTGGTATTGGCACCCATTGTTTTATTAAGTCGCTGAGCCAAGAGAAGTACGGTCTGGAATTGTAGGTTGGGATGCTTAGATTTTTTTTATCGTAGTAATATTTCATCAAATGATCCTGGTCCTGAAAATAGGATGTACCATTCAAAAAGGCCTTTTTTTTAAATGGCATTGCTTTCGAGTGACGGACGCGCGAAAACCTCCAGCTGCTCTTCAGTTTTAAATTAAAGATGATCCCTGTTCAATCTGTCCATCTTTTTGTCCCATTGACCGACAGAGACGAACGTCTTCACAGTTTAACGTTAAAACGAGTTAACTAGTTAATACAAGACTGGGGGCTCAAGATGCTTTCGCAGTAAAATAGTTAACGTTTTCCGCAGCCACTTTCAGAGCTCTTCCTTTCATTACTTCTACGAAGCAACTTGACTGCAGGAGGACCAGGTTGCAAATACAAACTAAATTTTTTTTGAAAACAAACTGCCCGTCGCTCTATGCGCTCGAGCATAATCAATAATATCCAAAGGTCAATCAAGGTAAGATATTTTTGTCGGTTAGACCATCGGTTCATGAAGAAGTGTCTGTCGAGTTACTTACATCCAATTAACCTGTGTATCCTCAGCTGACAATTCCCGCGGCAGGAACTTCTGTTTCTGGTTCCAAGAAATTCGTAATACAAAGCAAAAACCAATTCAAATCTAAATCTGTGCTAATTCTTCCACTTACAGAAACCTAAATGGCATTGATTTTAACCTGTGGAAAGCATTTTGGTCAAGGACAGCTGACTATACTGATGCAGACTTTTATCAATGTAAGAATTGTAACAGAATAGCTTTTTAACTAATCAATGGAATTGATTCTTTCTCATAGCAATCATGCTTTTTTCAGAAACTTCTACAAAAGGACTTCGTCATGTAATCTCACTTGAAATTGTAAAGTTAAACTCACAGCTGTGTATATCTTCTTACCCACAAACACGAAACCTTTTTCACAAAACAATTTAACACACTGATTTTTTTCCATTTGACAAAAGAAATTCCGTACTTTTATTTGCAAAAGAATGTTATGCGCGGTTTTCGACGGCGTTTGAAAGGAAAAAAAATTGTAGACTTTACTTGTTGAAACCTTAAAAAAACTGAAGGGAAATTCCCAGTAGAAAACGCCTATGAAACATTTAGCTTTCAGTGACAGTCAGGAAGGTTTCTTGAAGACTTCAAAATGTCAAAGAATTTCTCGTCACTCTCTGAAGAAACAAATATCTATTTAACAGCTTCAAATGTGACATTTAAGGAGGAAAAGAGTTTCGTGTCAAATTTCTAAATGTTGATTTGAAAAACATTTCCACCACATCCACAGAAACAAATAAATTTTGAGCTGATCGATTTATCGACTACACTTCTCATGTGTTTTGAGACCAGGTTTTCTGTTGAAACAAAAGTTATTTATTCTAGTTTTTCCGTTTTTGGTTTGCTGAATTTGTCAAATTATTTTAACTAATACAGGTACAAATTATGTACCTGTGTAAATTTGGAAATACATACCTGTGCACATAATTTCAATATACCAGTACTAATTACTACTTGTATTACATGTTTACAAATACTGGTAGCAAAATAATTTAACAAATTCAACAAATTTAAGATGCAATTTTAAAACGGAAAAACTCAATTGACCTTTTATTGTGCGTGGGCTCAAAGGAATGCATGTATGTTTTGCAGAATAGAACATAGTTTTATAAGTGTTTAACAAGTGTCTTTGGAAATCATTTATTGTGTACTATTTTCCGAACATGTATTTACATAAATACTTACTTTGCTGCTTCTTGAAAATATCTGTTTATTATTTCTTGTACTCATTTTGATAGATTAGATCTGTGTAACTTTTAGATAAAGCACGCCTGTGTCTTGCTTTTGCTCAAAATTTGAGATCCTTTTAAATATTACTGGTGTTGTGACAGATGTATCTTTTTGTAGTCAAAAATGACAACAGGTTTTAACTCAGCCACAGAGACATGTGTTGAACAGAATGCTCTTTTTGGACTTGGGTCATTTCAAGATTCAATAGAGCATGACTTTATAAGAGTCTGAAAATCTGAGACTGGCAAGGAATGACAGGTTGGCTTATGGGTAAGGTATTGGAATTCGAATCCACAGATGGTTGGTGTTGTGATTTCGACTCCTACTGGAGGCAACTTTATTTTTTGCTGAAATTTTAAAACCCTGTTGTCATTTTTGTACAAAAATGCCAGAAATGTCAGATTTGTTTTATTTAGGAAAAACTCGAACCCTAGATAAATGTTGCGACGACGCTTCGAAATATACAGTAGACTTTTGTTGTCCTTCCAGGCAAATTATTCGTGGCTGTCAGGACTAAAGATTAATTTTCATCGGTTTCTTTCAACGACTAATAACATCTCCTTGATCTTAAATTCGGTAAATCTGAACCAGAGTTTTCATAGTGTAAACAATATCAATATGAACATTGAAAACTCTCTGCTTGTTAATTATCAATTAACATTTCAAGGAAACAAGTATGTTCACAACTCGAGAAACAACGCTACCAGACATGAAAGGATATTCGGCACAAAAGTAAAGATTAGCATAAGAAATTGTACATTTATTGGCACTGGTACTGATGATATCATCGCCATGCAAATGAAAGGTGCTTTGGGCGACTGTGATGAGGTAACTGTTTGCGGAGGAAACCAAACTGTTTCTATTTTCAACATTGAAGATTATAGTCATTTGATGCTCAGAAATTCCAAATTTACTGGAAACGCTGTTGTAGAGACCAAAGCTGCAGTTCTGGCAATTCATCAAAGTAGGGCTACTGTGGAAAATTGTACCTTCAGAAATAACCTAGGACAAGAGGGTGGTGTCATACACGCTTTTGTTGAAACCAGCTTGACTATTTCAAATTCAAGGTTTGACAATAACAGTGCAACTGATTTAGGTGGGGCAATATTTGCTGTTAAGTTAGTCAACGTTAGTGTTACAAATAGTTCATTTAGTGACAATTCTGCGGTAAACTTTGGTGGGGCTATTTACAGTACCTCCAGAACAAGATTCAATATTTCCAACACCAAGTTTGTCAACAACAATGCATCCAAAAGTAGAGGAGGATCTATTGCTACTGTAGATCATAATTTCTATTTTTTACATAATTGTATTTTTAAAGAAAATTCAGCAGGAAGAGATGGTGCAGTACTTTTCATGGACCAAAATAATTCGCTTCACATTCATAATTGCGACTTCATCAGAAACATTGGTGAATTCAAATCTGGAGTCATGCGATTACAACAGAATGGAGAAATCATTATAAATAACTGTAGGTTTGTCAATAACACTGCAGCATTCAGAGGAAGTGTCATTTCTGCCTATGATAAAATCACCATTAACATCACCAACAGTCTGTTTGACAATAATACAGCGAAATATGTAGGTGTTCTGGAAGTAGCAGGTACATCACATGGCTATGTGACGAACTGCACATTTATCAGAAATTCGGTAACTGCTACCTCCGTGTTGTATGTTGCACAAGATTCGTTGCTGAGAATCACTTCTTGTCTATTTCATGGCAATACTGGTTGCCTCTTGCTTGGGGTGCAAAGATCAGAATTGAATATATCTAGAAGTCAGTTTTTGAATCGTTCTCTCGCAACAAAGCCGATGATTACGATCGACCAATGCAATCTTACACTGGTTGACAGTACATTTAAAAACAACTCCCAAACAGCTGATGGTGGAATAGTTTCCGCTACAGACAGTAAAATATCAGTTACTTCCTGCATTTTCTTCAAAAATCATGGCTCAAGAGGTGGTGTTTTCTACCTGGTTGAAAATTCCGAATTGAAGGTGGACAAATGTCTATTTTCAAACAACACAGCAACAGATGCATCGGTTTCCTATGTTAAAAACAGTACAGTTACCTTTTCCAGAACCGATGTAATTAATTGCAAAGGGATAGGCTATGGAGGAATTATGTCAGTTTTCCATTCAAAATTAATACTTCTGAACTGCAACTTTTCTTCTGCTGAAGCTGTCTATGGTGGCTGCCTCTATCTGCAAGTTGGAAGCAGTTTAGCTGCATATGATTCAGTGTTTGAAAATAGTTTTGCCAGGGAAGGAGGTGCCATATTCAAATATGGTGAAGGAAATGTCTCCTTGACAAACTGTATACTTCAAGACAACATGGGACGATTCGGAGCAGCAATCTACCACCTTAATTCAAACTATTTGAGACTTGCTGGAGGCATCTGCAAACAGCCAACGAAAAGCTGCATTACGTTCGAACTCGATAAGAACAAAGCCTTCAAATATCGATGCACATTGTATACTCAAAATTACACCATAGAAAGTGACAAAGGAACTTTGAATTCTGGAACTGATGAAAACTTTTTCGAAGATGCTGTCTTGAACAAAATGATTATTCCAGCAGACAAAGACAGGAGATGGTTGGAAACACCGTACGGTTCACGTGAGTTAAAATAGTTCATCTTCTAAGAGTAACATTTATTTTACTTGAATTTAATACCTTTTGTTTTCTGGTCTGCTCCACAACTTCTTGCTCACTTTGTTTTTCAGTGCTTCCAGTTCCTTGTGGCCGTAATTGCCGATGTTACTACATTCAGGACAAGGGCAACATGTACGACTGTTCAGCAGCGAATCTCTACAATTTGCCCAAGAACAGCGATGTTCCGAACAACACCAACTGTCAAAATTTCAGAAACAACAAATTGGCTGTAATGAACACAAGTGAAACATACTTGAAAGAAATATTTTACTTGGATATTTCAAATAATAATCTGAAGTACATATTTAGCAACAAAATCATAAATTTACAAAAATTAACATGGCTCAATATTTCGAGCAACTGCTTGAAAACGCTGCCTAGAGATATAGTCACATTAACTGGATTGACCCAGGTTTGGCTCTCTGGAAATCCTTTCACTTGTAATTGTGATATGTTGTGGATGGCTGATTGGATGGCTAATTTCACAACAGACCCAGACTCAGATGTAAGAGTCGTTCAAGATTATTACCAAGTCAAATGTGGTGATGGCCGTCCAATACATACCTTAAATCCAGTTCAGATGGGATGTTTCCCCAAGGAACTGACCCTTTGGCAAAAAATTTTAATTGGTGTATCAATTACTTTGACAATTGTGCTTGTGATTGCAATCATTGCAATCAGTAGAAGGTGGAATGAAGTGAAATGGTTCATGTATCTTCATTTTGATATCTTGGATAAAAATGACGGGGACGAAAACAACGAAAATGTGGAATCGGACATTCTGTTGTCATACAGGTACCCAATAATACAGCAATTCGTAAATACTTCACTTCACTGCCGAATAACTAATGGCAATTATACGAGATAATAAAGTAACCTAAAGCTACTTGCATTTGTTTTGTTTGCTATTGAATTTATCAAGTGAACCAGATAGTTTGTAATTTTTGATTGATATGTTAATCAATCATAGCGCATAGTGCGTGTAATCATCACAAAACAAATATGTCGCCTACCTTGTCTTGTAGTGAAGACGATGTCGAAGTCATGGAAGAAATATTTATGAAATACGACGGGGTGACCCCGATCCTGGAGGAGGACCACGGATTCTCACTCATTCTCCACCAGAGGGACTTTACGCCCGGTGCACCAATCCTTCAGAATATAGCGGAATCTGTCACTAAGACAAGACGCATGATCATGTTACTCACCAGGTAATGATATTCAGGTGTAAATTATAATTAACAGAATGTCATTAATCCTATACCAATTTCCTAGAAGTACATAACATACTTACGTTACTAAATTATTGTACATCATATTTGTATTGTTGGGTATTTTTGCAGAAATTACATAAATTCAAACTGGTGTATGCAGGAATTCAAAATTGCACATCACAGAATGATCAAGGAAAATAAAAAATACCTGATTGCTATTTTACTGGAACCATTGGATATCGATGCCTTACCCAGAGAACTTCAGATGTATCTCAGAACCTACACTTACATTGACGCTACTAAGATACCGAGGGAAATCACCATGTGAGTACAATTCTTAAATATTATGGACTTAATATGTTTGATTTTTATCATTTCCTCACACTTTAAGAACCATATACTCTAGAATATTTATATTACCCCGATTCAGAATTCAGTATTCATTAAAAGAGATCATTGAAAAGTTGAAAAACTTGAATTTTTCAAGGGTAACCGAAATTGCCTTTTCTACATGTCTGTTATAGCTTGAGGAAAAGAGTGCGGTTCAGCATGCCAGGGACACCTCTGTCTCTGCTGAAGAGTAACGAACAAAGTGATGCTGAACCAGATGACGGCGAATCAGAGACGTGTCGTACAGTAGAAGACCGAACGCCTTTACTGTCGTAACACCCCTGAAATCAGACATTTGGGTCATATCTTTATTCGGGTTCCTTTTAGAATTGATATGTTTGGTGAGACCATTGTGTACATAACCGAACGCCTTTACTGTCGTAACAGTCTTTGATTAAATACTTATCTTTTATGTTTCGCTGTACTATCCTTACCGTCCCGTACGTAGGAAAAAGGAAAGTAATGTTTTCAGTCGTGTCTGTTAATCTGTTCACAGGACGGGGGTCCCTATTCTATGATGTAATGAGGGTCTTGTGCCTCTTCTCCCTCCCCACGCCAGCCAAAGCCCAAGCCCTTTACCCTCCCCTGAGGAAGGACCAGGCAGGAAGGAGGCTCCACTCCTCCCCATCAGTAGGTTTTGATAGAACGGAGATTCCAGGCCTCCTACTCGAAGGCTGTCTTGTTTCCAAAAAGGTTTCAGTGCATGATTTTATTGTGCACAAAAGACTGGAAAAGTAGATCGATATTTCGGGTGTTTCACGATAAGTAAATCGGTCAGATCGGACAGAAATTAAATGCAGGTTTTAAGAACTATCACAGTTTAAATTGTAAAAGCATTTAATATTATTTAATATTTCCTGTAGCTGCGAGATTGTGTGGACTTCATCAAATGATTAGCACATACAATAACAAGGAGTAAAAGTCCACTTCAAGATCTGTCAGATCTGACAGGAATGCCTATCGTGAAAAACTAGATTGTTTCAGTCTTAATCACAAATTGGGGATGCCAACTTGATGTGCGTGTTGCGAACAAACAATAAATAGCCTTGAAAATACGAGGTTATTGCATAATTGTTCTCCTGTTTACGTCTTGGTATTGTATATTTCTAAATACTTACAGCTGATAAATGTGAATGATGTTACAATGAAAATGTATTTTATATCCCTTAAAGTAAGGGCAGAATAAAAACAGAAGCACACAAAACAGCGTCGTAACCTATTTACACATATATTATATGCTAGGCGATATAATAAAGGGTTTTTATTGGACATTGTTGATCACATGACTGGTCGATTTCACAGTTAATTGACCAGGTCTGTTAATTGACCAGGTAGATAAACTCTTTCGGCACATAATATAACAAAATAATTCATTTTCTTGGTCTATTAACTGTGAAACAGACCATCATCTATTTCACATCTAATAGACCGAGAAACTGAATGATTTTCACCATAAATAGGTTACGACGTTGTTTTGATTGCTTCTGTTTTTAAAGCAGACTCTCGAAACTGAAATACCGGGCTGTAACAAGTTTCCTGTAACACGGGTTGTAATATTCAAACGGAACTCATGACTTGCTGTCTCTGCAGAAAATGTCAAAATTCAGTACTTTTTCAAGAAAATATTCAATTCCTATGTCTATGTTTCGGTGAATAATGACACAATGAAAATTCAGAAGGAAATGTAGTATGTAAATTCCCATATTTGAGAAAATATAGTGAAATAATCAATATCTCATGACCTAAAGTTGCCTTTTCACACTTTTGTCACTATATTGTCCAATTTAGATACTCTACAAGTAAAATATCTTCATGAATTGTTCATTGTGTCCTAACGCACTGAAACATAGACAGAGGAATTGAAAATTTTCCAAAAAAAAGTAAACAATTTTTATGTTTTCTTCCGAGACAACAAGTCATGAGTTCCGTTTGAATATAACATGTGTGTAAATGAGCTCATTTAACAATATGATCTATAAAATTAATGTAATATTTTGAGAATTAATGATAGTGACCACTTTTGTCCTGTTGTTGTAATTTTGACCCTTTAGGGAATACATTCGGGATAACCTATGATGCACAAAAACATAAATATGGGGGTATATCGCAAGACTGGGATTGCCAGGCCCGGGGTTCCCCCTCCCGCATGTAAATTTATAACCGAAGTCCCACAACTCAGATTTTGTAAATTGTCCTGAAATTTGTAACGTTTGATTAGAATCCTGTCATTGAAGTCCCACAACTTGATAAATATACTTAGCAGGATTACATTCCAAATATTGTGTCTGCATTCCTACAGATTAGGCCCTTTAAAAGGACAGAAATGGCTCAAGGGGAAATCATCATTCGTAATTGCCTCTGAATTGGGAACCCTTCAGAGCTTCCAAAATCGATTTCTTTCAAAATTAAAATCACTTTTGTGTGAAAATAACGCAGACTGAAGCATTCTAAGTTGTACGATTATACTCTAACAAATTAATTAAAAACAAAACAAAAATATGTATATTTAAAAGAAACGAAAGTAGTTTATTTACATGGACTTAAATCTAAACTAGTTTTACATTCTTGATTAAGAATATTTACTTGGAGTATGATTATGATTATTTGCTTTCCTGCTGTATTTTATGTACTTTTTGCACTTTTTCGTCAGATTTCGTCAATCGAACATTGAACAGTAGATACCTGCAAAGAAAGGGTATGTGATAAGGCAATGAATCGGCACGCCTAGATTGGAATTGAAGTAATCAATGTTTTTTCTTGAAAAATGGTCATGAGACTTCCTGAGACTTTGTGAGATCATTATGCCAATATGCTATCTCAAAGTTATTACTTTCTTTCCCCTGGGGTATCAGTGGCCCCACAAAAAGGACATGTGTCCTCCAAAAAAAAATTTAAAAAAAAAATTACTTTCTTTGCTCTCAATCGCCTTGTAGTAACGGTGTCCGTTCCTCATCCACATTGTTACACACGTTGTCTTCAGCTGCTCTTTTAAGTTTCGATAAAGGTGTTCCTGGCATTCCGAATCTTACTCGCTTCCTTAACCTGAAATATGAATTTACTCTTAATAAAGTTTTGACTGACGTACTTCACAGAACACTTTACCACTCACGACAAGCAATTGTTCAAATTTCTGCACTTTTAAAGATTGCCTAATTTGTTTGCAGAAAGTCGTACATTGCAAGGTTTCTTGGTTGTTTAGTGGCGTCGATGTAGGTGTATGTTCGGAGATACATCTGAAGGTCTCTTGGCAGGGCATCCACGTCGAGGGGTTCCAACAAGATGGCTATCAAATACTTCTTGTCTCTCTTTACCATTTTGTGATGAGCAAGCTTGAATTCCTCCATGCAATAGTTGGATTGCACGTAATTTCTGAAGTAATTTTTGGAAAAGTACACCGTGGTACAGGTTGGACACGGTTAATTCGAACACGGTTAATACGAAGTTCCACTTAATTCAAAGTTTTTTACTATACACGGTCTTATCAGTTAATGCTAAAATGCACTGTTCATTCGAATTCCACCTATTTCGAAGCAAAACCTTGCCGACGAATCAGTTCGAATTAACCGTGCCTGACCTGTATCATTTTCTGATCAAGTTCTAGTTTAGTTGATTTTCAATTTAAGATGTGTATCTCTGCTTTAAAGGCAAATAAAAGTGTCTCTGAACATTACCTTCCCGTCGTACTACGTACATGGGTGATAAAGAAGACACATCAGAACGCTGAATTTAAAACGAAGGTCCACTGCCTGTTGTAATCTACGGATCCCAGACTTATTAAACGTTTTCTTTCAATAACAGGTATGATTCTTTAAAACTTGCCGTGATCAACACGAGAACATTAGATCTTGCCAGTTTGTACTTTTCTTGTTCACCATGGTCTGCATCAGCTGAAGTGCCTGTAAGCACACATGATATCATTTGCAATGACGGCAACATCCCTCCCTCTACCATGTTTGCTATTGGCCTCAGATTCTCACCGAAATCGTGTGGTGTTCCTATTGACCGGTCTTCTTCACCAGGTCGGCATTGTTTGATTGAATCTAATATGTTTAGCCTACGTACATGTTTCCAAGGGACGGTTTGTTTGATGGAGGGATAGCTGGACGTGTAGGCTGTGAAACTCAGCTCCTCAAGAGAATCGAGAAAACCGTTTTCTATCTTGGAACAAAGAACATCTAAATCCCTTGCAAAGATTCCTCTTTTCTGTGATTTTTCGTGAATAGCTGACTGCGTGAAATCAAGACTCAACAGGTCGTTCCACAAATAGGAAGCATCAAAAAGTGACTCTATATGACCTGCACACTTGAGATTTCTTGATAAGTCCAAATGTCTAAGATTTGGAACTTTTCCTTCAATGACAGCTCGCACTAGACTGTTAAGATCATCTGGGATTAACTCACAGTCACTCAAAATAAGAGTGTTCATTGACTGAAAACCTTGGCTCAAGAACTTGGAAATATGATGGGTCATAATACATTTGCTAACATCTAACTTCTCGAGTTTCAATTGTGCTAAAATGGCATTAATTTTGTCAGGCGAGAAAGCTGCATGACCAATTTTAAATGAGGTCAAGTTTGGGCAGTTTTCCGGTATACTATCAACACCGTGAAAACTCGATCCTTTTGCCAGAGACACGGTAAGATCTGTAAGATTCCTCAACTTCCCTTGTTTAAAAACGCCGGCTAACTCCCAACCACTGAGGCTTGTCATATTATCAAGAACTAGTTCTGTAAGATTCGGCCATTGGTGTTTAAAAAGGCATCTAATTGCTGACTCATCAGTTTTACCAGTTCTGCAAATATCAGACAGACAATGATTTTACCAAAGGTAACAAACCTTTCCTATTAGCAGCCGACAGAGCTTTGAAGTCTTTGGCATCAAATATACCTTCCGTCAAGTCGAGACGTGTCAAGGTTGACCAGGCGGACTCAAACAACTGTGTGAGTTCTACTTCCGGATTGTACATACAATCATCGAAGCTTAGATGAGTTAGATTGGGTAAGTTCCCTGTCTTCACTGCTTTTGATATTTCATAGATCACACTTCTGTCAATACCACCTTCATGACTGCGTATGTTTACAAAAAACAAATGCGTGAGGCGGGGGCGTGGTGGAATTTCGTACATACACATCACAGAAGTGTTGTCCTTGTTGACTATGTACAACTTCTTAACACAATTGAGCAAACATTCGGAAAAATCTAATTTGCAATAACCTTTTACGAACATGTACAGTGACAAGCTATCTACACGATCCCTGTAATATTTTATAATCCGGTCAAGTCTTTCCCTTGATTGGCTACCAACAAGAACAATGGCGGTCTTATTCTCTAAGTGCATAGTGTTAAAAAATTGCGTCCAGGTCAAATTTCTGAGTTGTGACTTGCTTGTCCATTCATCAGGATGTATGCATTCAGAAACTGTAGCCAGTTCCGCTACAGAGACAGACTTTCCTGCCATTGCTTCCAGAATGAAATCGAGTGCATCAAATTTACACAGCAATATAATTCTCACGTTGTGCAACTCTCCCAATACGTCCCTTAGAAATTTCATGCGCAGCGAATCGTTCATGCTGAGTGCGTGACTTATGTTACAAGCCGGAAACAACCTATTTATAACTTCCGGTTCAAACTGAACAACATCTAAGCGTTCACGAAAAAAAGATCTCATCAATTGAAAGGCTTGCTCTTTGTTCGGAAGGGAAACGTATGTCTGATCACTGAATGACCACCACAAGCAAAAGTGAAGAAACAAGGAATCCAGCATGAACCGAGGAACCAACCTGAACCTGCAATCTGAACCAACCAAAGAATCTATGCTCTCTCCTTCACTTAGTTTCAAAACAAAATGATAAGAACCTAGAAATTCTTGTAATGTCCTGTGGGGGAAAGTGACCAGAATGTCTGCAGCTTCTTTTCCAATTAGTCTGAAATCTTCATTTCCAATAAGAATTCCATAATCAAATGCATCTTCACCTAACTCTCTAATTACTCTACTTCTCAGCAAGGACGTATTACCATCCCTCAGGGTCTCCCAAGCCAATTTCCCCAGTTTCGTAAGTAATTTTACAAAGGCATCATCCTCATAATTAACACCTTTGTTCACAGTGTACTTTTTGTACAAGCATCGAACCAGCCTGAAGTACAATTCTCCATTGCTGAATGTTTTGCTCTGTAGATCTATCTCATCTTCCTTCACAAGAACACAAAGAATGAGAAATATTATGGGGCAGGTATGGAGATGCTCAAATCCAGAAGGAGCAAAATTCATTACCTTTTCTATCTTACTTTCATCATCTAAAATTCTTGAAGCGAATTTCCTTGCTTGATCACGACCAAATCCTTGGACATTTCCCACCGTCCTAAAATATCGCTCAACTTCCCCTGTACTGTGGGGCCGAGAAGTTACAATAATGTTACAAAACAACAGTTTTTGGCCTCTTATGATTTTAAGTACATCTTCATTTTTCCCCAAAGCATGCTCATCTAACCCATCAAGAATCAGCAAACACTGCTCACTAAACTGATCAAGAATTTGTTTCAGTTTCTTGGGCGTGATGGACATACCTTCAAGTGCCGGAGTTTGCCTCACTATGATGTTCTCAATGATCTCACCAGGTTCTACCAACTTCAAGAAAACGAAGAAAACTATACTAAAGGTGGTAAAGAAACCCTTGGCCCAGTCCCACCCTATCTTCTTCATTAGCGTGGTCTTCCCCATTCCCGGGTCACCCTTTAGGAGAATTTTCTTCCCTTTTCGTTTTCTGGGACGAGGTTTCCTCTCCTTGCCTTTAACTGTCTCACCTTTAACACTACCATTATTAGTACTTGACCTGTCATTCAAAGAAATTTCTCCAAACATTTCTTTATAATCATGAATTGGGATACCCTTGATACCCTTTGCTTGGTTTTCTAAGCGTTCTAATGTTAGGTCACTGTATAGTTCGTCCATATCTACTTCAGTGTACGCTTTCACCCAAGGAGCTGTATCTATTTTCATTGCTTCCTCGGTGAAGGGTTTCAGGTCCTCTGCAATGGCCATTAGCTCTTCTTCTGAAAAATAATCACTCAACATTACAATGCCTTTTGGCCATTAGAAATTTTGTCTAGAAAACTTTTAATTTCTTTTCTCCTTGGAGTCCTTTTCAGAATAATTACGGTTTAATGTTTATGTTCTGGATAGAGCAACAAATAACAGACCAATGATTGGCCATTTACTTTGTCTAAAAATGAACGGTTTTATTACCATCAATATCTTCATTTGTTGTCTGGGCCGCAGCCGTTTGCTTGGTGATTCCGAGGATCGTCTCCACTTTGTGAGGATCGACGTAACTGCACTCCTCGGCAGCTTCATAAAGTATGGCCGCTAATTTTTACAAAGTAGCAAATCTTCTCTGTATTCTTCATCTCCAACACGATAGTGCTAACATTCCAGGTTCACAGAAAGCATCTCCGCAAGTACGTGGATCAAAAAGGCTCGACTACAATGTTGACAGTCAGCAGGTGTCACACCAGAGATGAGAAAGCACGCAAGGGATCCAGCCTGGCTTTTAAACACAGTACAGATATCACCAGAAGTCTAAAGCAGGGGTATCAGTGGGCCCACGAAATGGACTGATGTCCTCCAAAAATTTACAAAAAAAAACAGTTCACAGAAAACAAGATGATCCGACAGATTTAAAATCAAAATCTCTATCAGATTTTAACTGTTCAACAATATATAAAGAAACACAAAGTTGATACCCATGAATCAGTAGCATTTACGTGAATGTGCTTTCCTTTAAAAATTGAAAGAGAACGCTTGTAAAAAATCGAAAATCTATCTTCAGAATCTACCTTCCATTTAATGTGTTAATTGCATAATTCAGCAGAAAGTGTAAGTATCAAATTTCCAAAAAAAATAAATCTAATATAAATCTAAAATTTTCCAATATATGTTCTGCATTTAAGCATAAGTAATTGAAAAACAGATTTCCCAAAGGAGCCTCTAGCATGTATTTTATCAAGTATTCAAGTCAACCAAATGTTCTATTATTTGTCCCGCATTACGCCGCCTGCCGAATTCGATATCGCCATTTGCAATCCCCCTTGCTAAAACTGCAATGCACAAGACCATAACAACTTTTTACAATATTTGGTGGCACAGATTTTTGGTACCACAGATTCAGAAATACGTTATCAGAAGGGGGTCTGCGTGACAAAAATCGTTTTGCTTGTCGTCAATTGAATAACTAAGTAAACTATATTATTTTCCATACCTGTGCTTGGGAAGGACCAGAGTTTCGGTGGAGCCAGTATTTAAGGATTTCCCTATTGAAGGCTTCAGCACTGTCTTTATTTTCAAACTTCTTGTTCTTGATAGTTTCGTCGCTGATGTCCAAGTAACCTTCCGCAATTGATGCCATGTTGTCCGCGGAGATGGCCGCGGCCAAGCGGACGATCTGTCGCGGGGTTAGTTGTTCCCCACCGCCGAATGCACTCGCCATCTTAACGTTTATATTCACCCCGTCTTCTCGCTACTTTGGCACTAAAGTGCCGTAGATCTAACATAATAATTGTCTAAATTGATGTGTTTCAAATCTAAGATTTCTATTTCTGGACTTTGATACAACAAAAGCAATCTTCGTTTCATCGTTCACAACACCTGAGCAGAAACTGAACACAAATTATTGAACGCCTGTCTCGTGATCTCATTGTTGTGTCTCGGTTTGAGTTACGTTTCTCAGTTTGTGGGGAAGGGATGCACGGGTGAGTGATTACACATCTTGGCACGACAAAACCCTCGATGGGCACAAAATGGGTTGAGATGCCTTAGAATCCAAAAACAAAGTATCATATTTAAACTTTATTTTTGCGTAATGTGAATCAACAAATCGGCTCTCTTCACACCTGCACCACGTAGATATGCTTAATTTAATGACTCTTTAAACCCCGTTTTGAGTACATGTGGTTGGCTAATATATGTAATTTTTGTTGAAAGATTTTTTCAAAAAGTTTGTTGAAAGTAAAATATTGTTGAAATTGAATTGCATATATCAATGTTTCTGCAGACATGCGCACTACCTACGCAAGGCCAAGTACCATCCCCCTATTTTAGACAACCCGCCAAACATCCTGATCATATTGAGCGCAAGCCATTGTTTTCTATTTTGCGCGATGTTCATCACTATCTGATAAAACTCATTTCTTCTTTCCTATCTAATTTATGTGGTTTCAATGACGCACGTATACATGATGTTACGTTTTATGTTAAACAAACAATGATTTTTACTGATACTATTCTTTGTTTTTACTATTTTTTGTGGTTCCGTTTGAATTATTGATATCAATTTAAGCCATTCCACACTATTATCTTCTCGTCGCCCGCGAAAGTATATTTTTAGATTCGTAACTCATAAAAGCCATTCTTTGTTTGCAAACGAAATCATGTTTTTCGTTCGTTGTTTGATGTCAGACAAGAAACCAGCTACTTTTTATGCGGCTCAACGTGTGAAATCAGCATTCACAGGAAATACTGATAAGTAATGAACGTCTCAGTCAGAAATGATATGCAATCAAGAAAAGACAAAACATGACCAGGGGGGAGCAGCCCGGCGGAATGCATGCGATGTGGTATTTAGCGGGATCGCAGGTAAACAATGTTTATAATTATAATCCTGACTTTGTGGAGTTCACAATGAGGTAAATAATGCAGTTTATTTATGCATATGGATTTATTGACGAATTTTTGAAATTAGGCAGGCAAATTTTGTAGTTCATTTTGGATTTGACAATTTGTATTTTTCACTTGGGCATTGATTGGAAAAATAACTAGCCCAGTACGCAAACTGTGTACATGTATTTGGCATTCGTTGTCCTATTTGGTTTCTTTATAGCCTTAATTCTCGGGAACTTTGATTTTTCTTAGCGAACAGTTTACCTGCATTCCGCCAGGCTGATCCGTCCTGATGACATGCAATCTACCGATATTTTAATGAAACTGCTCGGCTTAAACAATGTTTGACGATTGCGTTATGCAGCCACAAAATTTTGAAACGAAATCAAACTTGAATAATTAACAAAACTTAAAAATGAAGCTTAGTTAAAATCAACATTTTAAATTCATTTTTGCTGACCAGATTTAAATAATTCTGTGGCTCTATAAAATTGGTATACTGAAAGGGACTTGAATCCCAAGCTGCACACAATCTCAAGAATCATAAATATAATACAATTGTAAGACTGACAAGTCTATTAAACCACAAAGAAAGAACAATTGCCATGGGTATAAATAATGGTTATAAATAATAACCAGTGGTTGACTCTGCAACCTTGCGCAAGTGGTTATTAAACACTGTACGAGAATGAAGCAGCAGTGAATTTGCATTATGAACTCCTTCTGGAAACACTGCTGATAAGCATAACACTGTCAACACAATAAATTGTCCATTGGACATAACTGATCACCGTTTGGTTGTCATCTAATGAAAGGTGGAGACCTTCTTACTTAGGACCTGGACGTATGCCCACAAGGAATAGCCTGCCAGTGTAATAATTCCATAAACAGTATGAGTTACTGGATGTGTGCCCTAAAGGAATAGCTTGCCAGTACAAGACATTGGGAGAAGATTATTGTCTGTATGTTGGAACAATTCTGTGCTTCAGCTTGGAACTCTCTGATGTAGCAGTCTGACCTAGCTTCAGGGAGACCATCATCTTGATGACCAGGAAGGAAGACCTCTAAAACGCTCACTTTAATAAACTAAGTCCTAAGGCTTATGGACTTAACAGGAGTTAAACTGAGACCTGAAAGGTCCAGGAAACTCCTTAAGTTGTGGTTCATCACAAAAGGGAACCTATATGAGAAAATATCTCATCCAGTACACAGACTCTTGCTGAGAAGGAATATTTGTCCTCAGTTTATGTTGAGTGTTCCAAGGGAACACCTTAACATGCTTATGAAGAAGCAATGTGTTTAAAAGTTGGACAACATAAGGAGTTCAAGTCATAAATGTAGATGTCAGGCCAACGTCATTCTACATGAAATTGTATGCTATGAGAGCTAATTGCTCTCACCAACTTTAGAGAAGGTTGTATCTTTTTAAGTCAATGTGGTTGAATGTAATTTGCTAACACTTATTGATATAATAAATGTAGAGAACTATCTGAAGTCTCCATTCATTCTCCAATAGCACATTACCTATCACAAAGATAGGAACCTAAATACAAAAATACACTAATCCACAGAAAGAAGAAGACCATAGAAGTTCCCAGAAACAAATTGAGTCCATCTTCCCATAGAAGCGGTGTAAATGTGGAAAAGCAGAAGGAACCGTCCAATAATTTTACAGCCAAGGAATTCGTTCTTCAGATTTCACATTTTAAACGTGAATTTCTATCAAATAAAATATGAACTTAAACTTTTAATTCAGGGTTGCCCGAACACAAGATTGATGAGGAAAAACTCGACTGACTGAATTAACGGATGCTTTACGTGAGGCATTTGGTTTATCCTGTCATCTCTTTTCTTCTTGTACAAAAGGAAGCATTTTGCCATTTGTCTAAATCTTAATTTACGTATGCATTTAATTTTAATATTTTAATATTCTAATATCTATTGCCGACTTCGCCTACAACACTGGAGATCTCAGCAAAAAGCTCTGTTATCTTGAAAATTACGAAACGTTCAACCCACATATTTGTATTTTTAGAATATCATTGATTGATCAGCATATAAATTCATGGACTGATTATAAACAAGCGTCAGATAATAATATGGATTTTGAGTCCAATTAAAAACTGGAGTGGTTGAGAAGGTACCCATCACCTGTCAATCATTCTACTGACTTTACAAACTGGTAAACGAATTCGAGTTTTACCAAAACACTTTATGTGACTCCAATTACCTCAATGAAACACCCTGAATTTGGTTGAGCCTGGATAATGCAAGGGAAACCTCAACCATATTAAACGTAGACTGTTTCCAAAACAATGAAAATAAACACCTAACCTAATGCATCGATTTCAGGTGGACTTTAATTTAGTTTGCCTATTTTACGCAATTACTGTAAAATTCACAAAGGTTTTTTTTTTTAAAAAAGAGTACGATTTATTGCACAAGCAAAGAGGAATGTCCATAGATTCGTACAAGATATAGGTTCCAACAAAAAACAAACAAACAAGAATTTAAAGTCTTGCGAACTGCACATTGTGTGATTGGAGACATTTATTATTTTTCATTTCACTTTGATTTTTCGTACTCTTACTGAGAAAAAGTAATATAATATTACACGGCAATAACTAATAACTTCTTAAACAAGTTAGCCATTGGGCTTATGGCTAAGCTGTTCCATTTAATTGTCATTGTTAATGTCACTATTTTCAAAATGGCATCCACATAACAAGACATTTGCCTTGTTCGATTGGAGAATTCTATTCACAATAGGATATTATGGAAAATTATCAGAAGGTGATGACATCTGGTTTTCTTTTTGTGCAAAATAACACAAATGTATTGGGATATATCTGCTCCATTCATGAAGTCTGCTTTAAT
>JBCAUG010150628.1:0-20467 GCA_038406175.1 Haplosyllis leylae | reverse complement strand
GTGAGGGGGTAGGAATATGCACACTCAAGTGTAGTACTCAGTCCAGACATGATGTCATTGCTCTCATCACTGATTGGCTCACTCATACATCACCCCACTCTGTGTAGACATTACGTCATTTACATGTGATAACTGGGACCTGATTGGCTGGAATTACTCATCACAAGTGATCCCTGAGGAGATTTACTAGAGAATGCCCCAAATGCACTGTGGAGCTTGATTTTCACGCGTCCAGTTGTTTTCCGAGCATTTGAGCTTTCTCTCCTCAAGGTCAACTCGTGACAATAAATGATGAATATCAAATGTAACATCAAAAATAACATCATTATGTGTGAGCCTCATTAACATTTGCCACCTTTTACTTAGTGACTGTTGGAGGATGATGGAGGAAATGTATTCAGTGAATATTCACTGTAAATGTGTGTCTGCTTTTTGTCTGGTAGAATGTAGAATGTATTACTAAGTCCCATTTTTTCAATTCAATGACATTATCACCTGCTATAAGTAAGAAGGATATTGTGATATGGAATTGGTAGCTATATTGCATTTTTGTCCACTTATCAACCCCAAATGTCTGCCATTCCTTTAATATGGAATAGTTCTTTCCAACTTTTTCTACAAATAGGCAATAATGGTCCCTATGTTCAGTAAGAATTTCAACCCTAACTTCTTGTAGAAGAACCCAAACTCCAGCATGATGATGTGATGATACTGTGATGTGGTAAAATTCAAAATTGTCCTTGATTTGAGGGTGTTTGCCAACTGTAACAGGTTGAAGTAGATCAATACACAATTGTAGGGAGCTAGAGATGCAATCTGTGCATTTCTGGCCCAATGTGGCTGATGCATACCACATTTCAAAGCGATTAGCTCCCCAAGCCCTGTGCATGCATCTATCACATGCCCATCATGCTCAGCTCCCCTGAGTCAGCCAATCAACATCCCCACAGCACATGTACATCACCAGTAGCCAATCAGGTGATTGCACAATCCTTCCAGCCAATGACATGTAAGACTGTATTCCTATGCAGCTCCCCACTTGTCTAGACAATTACCTACTGGTGTGATTTAGATGAGATTAGTGACAATCCAAGACAGTGTGCCCTTCTACCTGTAAAACCACAATCTGTGCTAAATAGCTCCACTCCTTTGTCTAGCTCCCCCCTGTGACCTTGGGACTACTTTGTGTAGTGGTATTGATATGCTGGTGGTTAGGTATTAGGTATAAAAGGAAGGGCATGCCCTATGAAAGTAGGACCACCAGAAAAACCATCAGACTGTTAAGTGCCAATAGCAAACAGCAGAAACTTCTCAGGTATTGAGAGCAGCTAACTTAACTCCTTGCTTGGGATCTGGGATCTTAAAGGCAGGAGGAGTTCACTAGCTCCCCTCTTCACAACCTGTTACTTAAAGTTACTTAAATATCATTCTAAGATGTCTGTAAGAACTGTACAAGTAAATGTAAGGAGCTAAGTGTGTTTCCTTATAATATTGGATTTAAAGATTGTATTTATGATTGTTCTTGTATTGCTGTGTCTTAGTGTGTCAGCCATCCCAATGTGTAATATCAAAGTGTAGTGTCATCTAATACTGTTTCCTCCATGTAGCTCCCTGCTACAGTTGTGTGAACTGCCAGTGTACCAGTACTCTGTGTAACTATGCATTCATTTGACTTGATGGAGGTTTGCTGTATTGTTAGCATGAGCTCCCCAGTTATTCCAGCTTGACTCCCTGTTCCTGCTTTCAACCAGTCTTAGGAGTAACAATAAAGACTCTACTTAAGCTGAGTGTTTGTATTCTTTACAGTGTGGGTGTTTCTGTGGAGACACTGACTTGCAAAGCTGTTGCTTATCTGCGAAGGTACTTGAGCTCTAGTGAGCTCCCCACAACCCTAACTCCTCACCCAGCATTACAGACTAGAACTCCTCACTCACACCTAGGTCCAGTGCATGAACTAACACCCATGAACAACTGCTGTCTCCTCCTGAGATGCAAAAACTCTTGCTCTGACTGCTGACCATGAGGAGTTAAGTTTTAGACTGGTACTTAGAAATCTCCCCAAAGTAATAGTTGGTGACACATCCATTACTAATTAAAACAGAATATTTTGGCCGACAGCCTCTCCGGGCTCAGGTTTAAATAGTTGATCTTGGAAAACTGTTCTGAGAACTCAAAATTGACATGAATTTCAACCCCTGTCTGAGATCTATGAACTAAACTGTAACCCATTTCCAAATTATGACGCGGAATATGACATCGTGTACGGCATCACTGCATTTGCATATTTATGAATTATTCCTTGACCCACCCTCCCGCCCTTTTCAAGAAAAATCCTTTTTAATTAGTTGCTTGGAATATTTTGTATGAAGGCCAGTTGTACAGTATAATACATCAGAAATTATATTAATTTTGCTTGACTTACTGTGTCTCAGAAGGGAATAGCACCAATCAGTGCAGGCAATTTCTTACAGGCATTTATCAGTGTGGTGATTGTTGTTTGTCATTCTTTATTTCATGTGTACTATGTCAAGAAATATAATCCATAAAACCAACTGTCATATTTTCAAAAATCCAAAATAGCACCCTTGGCATACCTATGAACTGAATTTTGATCAAATAAGGGAATGCTAGGTATCCTTTAACTTATGCAAATGTGTGTCAAAAAAGTCAAATGCCTGATTCCATTGCCTGCTGTTCACCTTATCACATGGCCTCAAAAAAATGACCCATTGTATAACCTACACCTGCCCTCCTTAAACTAAATCAAGAAGGGTAATCCTTGCTCTTTCCGCTAGAAAACTTTGATTTTCTGAATAGGTCACGTTTTCAATAGTACTCAAAAAATTTACACTGGAGGAAACTTTATTTTTTGCTGAAACTTTTTGGAAACACCTCGATGTCAATTTTGTAAAGAAATGCCAAATATGTCAGATCTTTTTACAAAGGAAAACCTCGTTTGACTGCCCAATATTTTTCATGGTAGACAAAAACTTTTTACTTGTGTACCACACATCCGAACTGGAAAATAAATTGTACCATTTGCAGATCCAACAGGCCAAAGAGGCCATAAGATACTGCCCCCCCCCACTTTGAAGAAAAATAGAGTAGTTCATGCACTTACCAAATTTCCTTACCAAATTTGTGAATCTGCCACTTAGGGTTGCGGTACCCACTTGTGACGTGTTGTGACGTAAAACTCTCGTCAAAACACAGATGCTTCATTGACCACCAGCTGTATTGTTACCCAATTGAACTGTGGTCAATTGCAGTGCATTATGGTGGCCCATTGACAAATAGCTAGGCGCAGTACCCTTTTTCATCAATGAAAAATGTACCAAAATTGCAGTTTTCCACTGGTAAACTGCAAAAAAACCTGGTAAACTGTGAAAAAAGTGTAAACTTGAATGAAATTTTGGTAAACTGTGAAAAAAAAGTTTGGAAATCTGCGATTGGGAATTATGAAATATGGTGAGTCAGTAAACTGTGATTGGTAAACTCAAACAAATCGGAAAACTGAGAATGGAAAACTAAGACAAGTTGACTTTAACAACGATTTTGGTTGTGCCTTGGTAAACTATGAAAAATTTAATTTGCCAGCAATAACAGATTTGTGAGAATAAATATTTTCTCTTTGGGAGGGTGTATTGGTGCTGAAAGGTCACTGTATATGAGCAGAGACAACAGGCAACAATAACAGCTTTGAAAAAAAATTTCACTTTGGGAGGGTGTGCTGGTCCTGAAAGGCCACTGTATATGAGCAGAGACAACAAGCAACAGAAATAGCTTTGAGAGAATATTTCACTTTGGGTGAGTGTGCTGGTCCTGAAAGGCCACTGCATACGAACAAGCAACAATAACAGCTTTGGGACAAAATATTTCACTTTGGGAGGGTGTGCTGGTCCTGAAAGGCCAACACATACGAACAGAGACAACAAGTAGCAAAACTAGATTTGAGAGAATATTTCACTTTGGGAGGATGTGATGGTCCTGAAAGGCTGTATCTATGTACAAGCAGTGAGGGGAAATTTCACTTTGGCAGGTACCGGTGGTCCTGGATGGCCTCTGCCAGGGAGCTGAGTACTGTATGCAGGGAAGGTACAGTGAGCCTTGGCAGCCACTATGTACGGCCAGGTCCTGGGAGCAGGGCAATGGCACCTGTTGATGTGGCCAGAGGAAGGTTGTGGTGGCCAGTGAGTGAAGGTCCACTGTGGCCTTGCTCATTGTTTGGGGAAAGACCATGCTCAGGTGGAGTACAGTGTCTTCAAGTCACTGCTTGTAATGGGATGATGTGATTGGCTGTTTGCCTGCAGGCAATGGTGTCTTCAAGCCAATTTTGTTCAGAAAATTGAACAGATTTTTGGCTTATTTCAAATGGCTCTCAAATCAAGAGTTTTAAACGGAATGTCACGAAAATTGGCAGGGGGACTCTGTAGTGTGTGGCCTTCCCCTGTACTATCGTTGCTTGTTCGTATGTATTGACCTTTCAGGACCAGCACACCCTCCCAAAGTGAAATATTCTGTCTCAAAGCTGTTATTGTTGCTTGTTCTATGTATTGGCCTTTCAGGACCAGCACACCCTCCCAAAGAGAAATATTTTCTCAAATCTATTTTTGTTGCTTGTTCTCTCTGTCTGTATGTATGTATTGGCCTTTCAGGACCAGCACACCCTCCAAAAGTGAAATATTCTCTCAAATCTTGTTTTGCTGATTGTTGTCTCTGTTCGTATGTATTGGCCTTTCAGGACCAGCACATCCTCCAAAAGTGAAATATTCTCTCAAGTCTAGTTTTGCTGCTTGTCTCTGCTGCTATGTATTGGCCTTTCAGGACCAGCACACCCTCCCAAAGTGAAATATTCTCTCACAGCCATAATTGTTGCTTGTTCTATGTATGAGCCTTTCAGGACTTTTACATCCTCCCAAAATGAAAAGAGTTGACTCTGCTCGTGTACAGTGGACTTTTAGGACCAGCACACCCTCTGGAAATGAAATGTTCTCTCAAAAGTTAATTTAAAACTAGATTACAAATTGTAAAATAATTTTAATATTTTATGTCTTATTCAGATCATGGAACCCACTAGAATGCCAATGTTTTGTATAATACCAACTGTACCCAATGAAGTAACAGAAGATTCTGTTGTGGAAAGTGAAGTTCAAAGGAATTGGTACAAAGGCAAAAAGAGTAGAAGACGAGGAAAGGAGAAAGAGAGAAAACAAAAGATGAAAGAAGAAAGGAGAAATAAAAAACAAGATGAACATGTACAGAAAGAGCTGAGTAGCGAGAAGGAAAGACAGGCAGAAAAAAGAAATGAGGATATTAAAGAAAAACAGAAGAAGAAGAAGAAGAAGAAGAAGCAGAAGACGACAGACGAGTACAAACAACAACAGAAAGGGATAAACAATGAGATGGAAAAGAATGAGGAAAGAAATAAAGAGAAGTCTGATGCTAAGCAAAAGAAGAAGAAAAAACGAAACAAACAAGAACACAAAGAGACAAAACATGAGTTGGGAAAGGCAGAGGACAAAAGATATGAGAAGACTAAAGAAAAGCAACGAGAGAAGAAGAGAAAGGAACAGCCAAAGGGAAAAGTGATAAGTGATAAGACAGATGAAAAGAAGGCTGACAGTGAAAATAGAGCTGAACAACAGAAGACGAAGGAAGATATAGATGATGGGAATGTAGGATGTAGATTTGAGAAAACTGGTGAGATGAGTAGAGGAAGAAACAAGAAAAGGAAGAGAGATGAAGATGCAAAATATGATGAAGGGAAGAATGATGTACAGAAGAGGCTAAAACAGGTTGAAAGAGATCAAGTTGAAGACAGCAAAATGAATACACAAGAAGTAATACAAACAATAACAGGGTGTGTAGAAGTCGGAAAATTGATCAGAAAAACACCAGGGAATGAGATTGAAACAAAAGCAGAAATAGCATCAATAGAAGAGAAGAAAATGGATGAAATTAAAAAAGATAAGAAGTTTATTACAATAACATACTACAGAGAAAATTATACAATCAAGACAGCATCTTCTCATAATCGAATAACCAAACCAGAGAAAGAGAGTAAAGCCAGAGGTGGTAGTGAAAATAAAGAAGAAAAGGAGAACAATATTTTGAAGAAGAACAGAGAAATCCAGGCTTTTCTTGAAAACCTTTTAAAGCCCGATATACCCGATATTTCCGTAAAGATCAGGTATAATAGCGAAACAGGAGATAGAGATGCATACCTTATCTCAAATAAAATTGGAGTAAAGCCATCTGAAATTGTTGAGAAAAAAATTAAAGAAGAATCAACTGGTAAATATGAAATGGGTAACGACGATGAAAAAATTGACATAATTGTTATTGATGAATAAGAATGTAACTGATAAAAGGTTTAGAAGTTAGTAATTGTATGTTCATTTGTACATTGTTGTTTAATCAAAAATGTTTTTAAATTGGAACCAAATCAAAATATGTTGTGTACCTAAAATATTGTATGAAATGTTTACAAATGTACTTAAAAGGTGAAGCAATTGTAGAGAAAATCTGTTAAAGATATCAATGACAATATTGAGATAGAAAAACCAAAAAAATTAAAAATTAAAAAAAAAAACAATCAAAATAGAAAAAAAAAGAAAAAAAGGCAGAAAAAAAACAAAAAAGAAAACAAAAAAGCAAAACAAAAAACAAAAAAAGAAAACAAAAAAGCAAAAAAAAACAAAAAAGAACAAAAAAAAACAAAAAAGAACAAAAAAAAACAAAAAACAAAACAAAAAATAAGGGCAACGCCAGCATCACAGGTCCACGTCCTGTTGCCTGGAAATACAGAGACAATGTTGTTTATATTGTCTCTGTAGCTAAGATGGTGCTCCTTTCTAATTATTGTGTTATATCTTAAGTTTAAAAATGTCCTCTTATTTTTTAAAAATTCATTTTCTTCATTTCAAACTTTCATACACTGACAATTTAATGAAATGAGAGCAAAGTTACCATTTTTGAGAATATACAGCAAAATTAACTTCCATACTTCCCGTAAGGCCTACAGTATGGTGATGGTAGTTAATTTTGGAAATATGGTAATTTAATTGCCCATATTTCCAGAAATGCGAACAGTATATTAGTGGTAACTAATGGGAATATTGGAAAGTTATTTCCCATATTCTCATTTGCTAAATTGGCAATGGAAATCTGGGAAAATAAGTTCAAATTAGGATACATCAAATAATCATTAGTAACTAAAAATATTTCCCATAAATTTCTCTGAAACTTTGTTATATTTTTGATAAAATGGAAACAAAAAAGTTAATAAAATAAAAATGGTATGTAACAGAACTTATTTTCCCATGAGTACCAGTTTTGGAAATGTTGTTATTTACCATGTACCCAGTATTAAGGATTACAGTATATTGATGTCACACTCAAAGGATTCCGGAATTAATATTTCAAAATTCTTCTAGCAAATTACAACACATAGATCTCTACTCTTAAAGTCTTGTCCTTTCAGGACTAGCACAGCAAATAATATCTCCAAGTTGTTATTAATGCTTGTTCTCTCTGCTTGGATATGTGTATAAGCCTTTCAGGACCAGCACACCCTCCCAATGTGAAATATTCTCTCAAAGGTTATTGTTGCTTGTTCCCTCTGCTTGTATACATGTATGAGCCTTTGACTACCTGCACACCCTCCCAAAGTGAAATAAACAGATTATTTTTGCTGTACTCTATGGTGATGTGTATGTATGATCCTTTCAGGACCAGCACACCCTCCCAAAGTGAAACATTCTTTGAAAGGTGTTATTGTTGCTTGATAATTTAATAAAATGAGAGCAAAGTTTCCAGTGTTAAGAATAAAAACTGTGCAAAAGTACAGGTTCTTGTATCTTGTTCTGGGTTCTTGTTTTGGGTTTGAGGCTTTTGGGTTTCAGGTTCCTTACCCTGAATATTAAAATTATTATTCTATTTGATAAACCAATAAATATCTATTCACCCCATGTAGCATCAAAATCTCATTTCAAAGCCAAAAGTGAATGAAAACTAGTATGAAATTTTTTATTACACTTGTTTCCCACAATAAAAATCCCAATTCTCTTTTAATACACCTCAAATTCTTCTAATGTGTTTTACATAATGTGTCAGTGCATTACAAAAAATGCAATGACACATAACACTAGAAAGTGTTGCATTATCTTGTCATGCACCAAAATATTACAAAATAATTTGTGCATTACAAAAAAATTGGTGTATTAGGAGAATTTAGGATGTATTATAAAATAAACTTGTAACTGAAACTGGCAAGCTGGTTCCCAAAACTTGAAACAAGAATCTACATTTCTGCAAGCCTCTTGAGAATATAGAAAATTTAACTTTCATATTTTCAGTAATGCATACAGTATGTTAATGGTAGCTAATGGAAATATGGGAATTTAATTTCCCATATTTCCAGAAATGCAAACAGTATATTAGTGGTAACTAATGGGAATATGGGATAGTTATTTCCCATATTTCCATTTGCTAAATTAGCAATGGAAATCTGGGAAAATAAGTTCAAATTAGGATACATTAAATAATCATTAATACTAAAAATATTTCCAATAAATTTCTCTGAAACTTTGTTATATTTTTTGATAAAATGGTAACAAAAAAGTTAATAAAATAAAAATGGTATGTCACGGACCTTATTTTCCCATGAGTACCAGTTTTGGGAATACTGTTATTTGCCATGTACCCAGTATTAAGGATTACAGTTGATTGATGGCACACTAAGAGGAATATGGAATTTAATATTTTAAAATTATGTTAGTAAATTCCAACACACAGATCTACAATACTAAATAAGAGAAGAAATTATTGAGCGATAATCACAGCATGCTGTAATTTTTGGCAAATATGTAATATAACACATTTGCATACGTAACTATATTTACTTACCCAAAGCCTTTTTTCAATCTGCAATTAGTAACATACACATATACAGTACTAAACTCGGGGGAGAAATTATTGAGCGATAATAAAGAGTTTTTTAACATTATCCAATCAGTGAACAGTAGACAATATCATCATTTTATTCCACACTCTTTCTAGCCCACAACATTTGTGTTTAAGTAATTTTATACACAGTTTAGAAAATTTCTAAACAGACTGTTACATCTTATTGGCTGGAACTACATTTCTATCTACTCTTACATTTGTATAATTAATTATGAAAGTGGTACATTCTAAAATAATGATGATAATCATTTATGTGGAAATTAAGTTTAGAAGAATTGAGTACTGTAAATATTTAGTAAATAATAGTACACATTATAACTACTGATAATATTAGTAGTCATATTAGTATGAATTATTAAAGCTAAAAATATGTGCATTTTTTTCCTAAATAGAAATGTGAAGTAAAATACAAGTTCTCCTTATCTTATGTTTAGCTGCTATTAATAGATGATGTATTGTTACTAATTAACATAAATTTCATTGTAGATTTGCATATTCATAAAAATGAACAGTACAATTCCAACAAAATGTGTCACTGACAATTGTGAAGGTAACCTAAATGGTGATACATCTGAAGACAGTTTGCATTTGTGGCTGAGTGAAAGTGAAAATGAGGTAATACAATGAAACATTGACACTTTTTAACTATCAAAGTGAAAACCAAGTAGCAGACTGACAATACATAAAGGCATTAAGTATACATGTTTGAAGAGAACTTTGTTGTGGAATTAAAAATGTTCAATAATTCTATTTTCTTACTTTTTTAAAATTTTGTAGGACAATTTTATGGATCATGACCGTGATTTTCATATTGGACAATCATCTCAGTTCAAAATAGGTAAAAAATTCATGATCAAAATGATTGACAGTAAACAAAAGGGTTATGACTCAGAACTACTAATAGCTAAACATAAGTATGCACTATTTGATGTTTCTTGTATTATTTTAAACACCATTTTCTTTATTTTTTAAAACACATACATGTATCAGTTTTTTGTTTCACAGATGAGCCAGTTCCATCAACATCAGAAGAAGGACATAACTCTGCCACTCAAGATGAAGATGATAATCAAGAAAAACGAAATGGTGAAAGTAGTGACAAAGCTACTGCACTAATACAGTTGTTTGAGGATTTGGCTTTGAGTAGTGATAGTGAAAATGAGGTTAGTAAATAGAATAGACTGAATATTGGTAGACTTAATATTATGAATTTAATGAAAGTATTTAAATGTATTGCACATGAAAATGGAAAAATAGAATACACAAATTAACAAATTTTGTTTCTTTGTAATACAGGCAATATCAAAGTATGACTATCCAAATCATCAGAAATTAGGATCAAGCGTTTACTGTACAGCATCAAATAAGTCACTAGAAGGAAGTTCAAAACACAATGACTCAGATACTAAAACCAGTGCTGGTACATCAACAGAGACATCTGGTAGTAGTTTCTCGAATTCTACAGAAAGTAGTTCAACATCAAGTAGATTATCAGATTCAAGTTTTGCTGATTTATTTGATGAGATCAACTCACTCCCAAAAAGATTGAAGGAGAGGACAATGATGGAAGCAATATCACGAATGAAAGTATTGAAGTATGTTGCAAGTCTTCCTTGTAATCAAGTAGGATTTTTCCACCCTGATCAAGTACAAAGTGTATCAGACAATAATAATGATCACAGGAGCAAAGAAATGAAAAACAACAAAGATGAAGAAAGAGAAATAGAAGAAAAGGATCAAGGAAAAAAAGATGAGGAAACAAAGACACATGGTAAAGAACACAAGGACAATGAGAAAAAAGAACCAGAAAAGAAGGAAGAAGACAGTGGAATGTGGAAACAAAATAAAATGATATCCTTGAGAAGGCGTGTATCAGCTCAAAGAATGGAGCCAGAAGAAAAAAATGAGAAAAAAACGGGCCCTAAAAAAATAAAGGAAAAACAGTCTGAAGTAAAGAAAAGACAAGAGAAGATATATACAGTAGAATATGGTGAGAAAGAAAGAAAGGAAGAAGAGAAAAGTATAGAAGCAGACAAAGGAATAAATGAACAAAAGAAAAAGGAATCAAGAAAAAGGAGTGTTTCAGCTAAACAAATACACCAAGTTGAAGATGAGAAAATAAAAAGAGTAGGAAGAAGAAAGAGAGAAAAACAAGATGAAAAAAATAAAGAACAACATAGATTGCAGAATAAAGAAAGAGAGGAACATGAAGAAAAGGATAGAAAAGAACAGGCTGAAAAGGATAAACAGAAAAAAGAAGACAAAGTAAAGACTGAAAAGAAAGACATCCAGAGCACAAGAAGGACATCAGGACAAGAGATCAGCACAAAAAAGACGTCAGGAGCAAGTGATATTTTAATTTGGAGAATGCAACAAAATGGAGCAGAGAAGAAACAAAGTGAGAGGGAAGAAAAGAAAGAAAAACAGGATTATGGGAAGACAGAAGAAAAGAAAAAAAGAGAGAAAAATGAGAAGAAAGGCAAACAACAAGGGACAAAGGATAAAGATGAAAATAAAAAGGACAAAAGGAAGAAAATGACATCAAGAAGAAAGGGTGTTTTGAGTGAACGAATGCAGGAAAAGGTGGAAAGAAGGGAACCAAGAAAGAAACAAGGACACAAAGAAGAACCCAATCAGGAAAAGGAAGAAGATAAAGGAAAGAGGAAAGTAAAGTGTGACTTCTGTGAGAAGAGTTTCTTGAAATTAAGCCATAAGGTACGGCATGAACTGTCACATACGAATGACAGGAAGTACCACTGTCGACTGGAGACATGTAAAGATAAAAATGGCTTCAAGCATAAATGGCACTATAAACGACACATGGAAACACATTCAGGAGTAACATATGGGTGTGATGTTAAAGATTGCAACTATAAAGGACGAAATAAAGATCAACTTTCACGTCATAAAAAGAATATGCATGGACCACTCAAAAAATGTGATAATGAAGATAAAGGTTGTACATTTAGCACTCGTACTGGTAATGCTTACAGATCAATGAAGAAACATAAGATAGTGTGCCCATATAACAAATAAGCCATAAGATACCCTTGCATCATTAGACATTGACAAATTTATAATATTAAGTCCATTCTATTTACTGACGTAATTTTCGCTATCATTACTCCAACACCTGTACTAACATTTATTCTTATTAGTTATACTGGCACAATTTCAGTAATAGGGCTGCATGCTTTAATTGATGTAAAATACTTTAAAATTAAGAAAAAGTGATATGTTTTAGTGAAACATTGAAGAATAGAAATACTGTTGTCAAATGATAGAAAAAATACAGTAAAATATATAAAAAGAAAAGGAAAAGGAAAGGAAACAAAAAAAAAAAACAAAAAAGAAAACAAAAAAAAGAAAAAAAAACAAAAAGAAAAAAGGAAAAAAAAATCATAAAAAGAAAAGAAAAGAAAAAAAAACAAAAAGAAAAAAAGGGAAAAAAATCATAAAAAGAAAAGAAAAAAAAACAAAAAGAAAAAAAAAACAAAAAGAAAAAAAGAAAAAAACAAATGAAAATAAGGGCAACACAAGCATCACAGGTCCATGTCCTGTTGCCTGGAAATGCATGGATAATGTTGTTGCTAATAACAATTGTCTTTGTAGCTAAGATGGTGCTTTAAGTAAGAATATTATTGCAGTTTGTCTTTTAGCATAAATCTCTTAAATCATAAATCTATTGAAATCTTATGGGCCACAGGTCCAAGCATTCCTCCAAGCACCATGTAGGTGGGGCCAGGGATACCCTGAGCCTGGTGTGGCCTGGTAACCAGACCAAGGCTGAAACATTGCCTTGGAAAGGGCTAAAGCTTGGACACTTTTTGAAAAATTTTACAGAATTATTCACTATATTATTCTAAATTTCTAAAATAGTATATTGATCAGTGATACTTTTTTTAGAATTTTAATAATTTAATATCTTTTATCCAATATTTCTAGTAATGCTCACAGTACATTGGTGGTAGGTAAATAATTAGAATGTGGGAAAAGCTTTCCCATATTTCCAGAAACACAAACAGTGTATTGGTGGTAACTAATGGGAATATGGGAAAGTCATTTCCCATATTTCCATTGGTTAATTTGGTGATGGAAATCTGGGAAAATAATTTCAAAGGTATGATACACTAAATAATTATTTGTAACTCAAAATATTTTAACAAATTTCTCTGAAACTTCGTTATATATTAGATAATATTGAACAAAAGATATTTACAAAATAAACATATATGTCACATACCTTATTATTATGCAAATAGTATTTTGTTTAAAATCTCAATAAAAATCTGAAGATAATTAAAAAATTACAGTCAAGAATCAATCTACAATATACCAAGAGGCAAGAGATATCTATTGTTAAAGAAAGGAAAAAGAAATAGATCTATTGTAACTGTTCTCACTGTGTAAAATTTTTTTGTTACAGGACAATCATACCCTCCTAAAAGTTTCTATGAATATTAGGTTTTGACAAAATATTTTTCTTTTTGAGGATGTGATGATCCTGAAAGGATACTGCTATATAAAAAGAGAGTTCTAATAAATAAGCAACAATAACAGCTGTGAGAGAATATTTCACTTAAGATCGGTGTGACAGTCCTGTAAGAATACTTTTATGAGCAGAAAGAACAAACAAAAAAGAAATTTTATAAATAAAGATGATACCCTGAAATTTGATTACTGAGCATTTTCTTTTTAAATTTTGGTCAATATCTTGTTTACTTTTACCTTCTCTAGTCAAAAACTCTAGAGACTCTAGAGAAAAATTTAAATTGTGCTGCTGCACACAATCGATATGGTTCCATTCCTCCCAAGCCAAGTAGTGAGAAAGATATTTTAGAGAGGTAACAGTAAAGATGGTTGTGTTGAATATAAAATTGAAGTTAGATATATTGTTCAACTGTTCATAATATTTTTTTTGAGAATTTAATTAAAACTTATATTGAGATAAATACATTGTGCAAAATAGAAATTACATGTTTATTTAAACTATCTGAAAATTTTATTTTTGTATCATTTTTAATTTTAGGCAATGTCAGAGAAAATGACTTCATTCATCCGAAATGTACTCTCGGAAAGTAATACAGGAAGACAATATTCAATACTTCAATTGAATAATGAAGATGGAACATCAAAAAGCCCAAAAGGAAATTTGGATGGAGGGGATGCTGAGAGTAAAAGAGGAGGATGTAAACGGAAGACTGAAGATGAGGAAGAAGAAAATCTGGGAAAGAAGAAAAAGAAAGATCAAGACGATATTGAATTAGAAGCAGAATGCACAGTAGGAGAAGAAGACAGAACATCAAAAAACACAAAAGGTAAACAGAAGAATGAAGATAAGGAAAAAGATAATATGCAAAATAGTAAAAAGGAAGATCAAGATAAAACTATTAAAACCAAATTAATTGATGGTTTTGGAGAGGATACAGGAAGACAATATTCAACAGCACCAAGTCAAGTGAATAATGAAGATGGAACATCAAAAAGCCGAAAAGGAAATTTGGATGGAGGGGATGCTGAGAGTAAAAGAGGAGGATGTAAACGGAAGACTAAAGATGATGAAGAAGAAAATCTGGGAAAGAAGAGAAAGAAAGATCAAGACCAATGCACAGTAGCAGAAGAAGACAGAACATCAAAAAACACAAAAGGTAAACAGAAGAATGAAGATAAGGAAAAAGAAAATATGCAAAATAGTAAAAAGGAAGACAAAAATAAAACTGTTAAAACCAAATTAATTGATGGTTTTGGAGAGGATAGTGAAAGAAGACCACCTTATAATTCAGATGATAGGTTTGGTAATGAAGATGAACCAAGAAAGCAAGAAGGTGGCAAAAAAGAGGAAACTGAAGAAGAGAATGAATATGAAAGTGAAGATGAGGAAGTAACCTTCAGGAGAGACAAAGGAGATGATAACATTTATCTTGAAGATAAGAATGACACAATACCAGTGGAGGAATATGATGATGGAGAAAAAGGAGAACAGAAGAAGGGGAAAAGAAGTACTCCTTCAATAAGACATTTTGCAGATTTAGTAACTGCAAGAGATGGTAAGATATGAATATTGTATTTGCTGTATTAATTAAAAATGAATTAAATGCCAATAATATGATAGAAAAATGGCTAAATATACAATAGCCTTTCTTAAATATTGATGATTTAATTCTCAAAATAGTGATTTTTTTCCCAGACAATGACCCACCAGGAGATTACAAGCGGGCACAGGACAGAAAGGCAGAATACTACCTAAACCTTATCAGAGACATGATCAATAAGCAGAAATCAGAAAGTAAGTATACTTTTATTTAAAATATAGATCTTTGCATCATTAATGATTGTTTAGTGCATTCTATCTTTTAAACTATTTTCCAATTTTTTTTACCAATTTAACTCATGGAAATGTAGGAAATAACTTTGTCATATTGTTTACATTTCTGGAAATTTGGTAAAAAATATTCACACATTCTTTTTAGTTATCACTAATATACTATTTACATTTCTGGAAGTATGGGAAATATATTAAACTACATTAATCATATTCATAATAAGCCCAAACAATAGCTATAGGTCTTATTGAAAAGAAAGTTAACTATAATACTGATAAAAGGTATTATTATGTGCATAATATTCCTTGGTTTGTAGCTGTACATGTCAGTGAAATGAAGAAAATTATTGATTATGTACAAGAAGATATCAGCCATACTGCATTACCATCAAGTCCACCAAGGAGAGTACCTCAATACATTGGGGATGGTAAGAACAATATTTTTAACATGTAAAAGAAGTATAAAAAGGAGGAATTTTTTGTGGAAAAAATGTTGAAATGACCAATCACCAATTTTTGTTGTGATATTTAAATAGGCTATATAAAAGATGTTTAGTTTGAGAATAAGTAAAAATTGCAAACAGTTTAATGTGAACAATTGTTTGATTTTAAACACTTTAGATGAGCCACTGACTGCAGTACCTTTGACACCATCACAAGGAGATGAATTAAAAGAAACAGAAAGAGAGGCACAGTCCTCACCACCATCAACTACACAAAGTATGCTGTCATAAATTTAAGCTAACAAATTTAAATATATTGAAAAAAGGACATTTAAGTTAACAATAAGAACAAATGTGAAACAGTTTAATATGAACAATTATTTGATTTTAAACACTTTAGATGAGCCACTGCCTGCAGTACCTTGGACATCATCACAAGGAGATGAATTAACAGAAACAGGAAGAGAGGCACGGTCATCACCACCATCAACCACACAAAGTATGCTGTCATAAATTTAAGCTAACAAATTAAAATATATTGAAAAAAGGATACTTAATTTAAGAATAAGAACAAATGTGAAACAGTTTAATATGAACAATTGCTTGATTTTAAACACTTTAGATGAGCCACTGCCTGCAGTACCTTCGACATCATCACAAGGAGATGTATTAGGTATATGATAATAAAGTACAACAACATTTTTAATGTAATATAAAAATATATTAAGTATAAATAAGTTTAGTATTTTCTTTTCATTTATTTGTACAACATCTTCCAAATGACTTACTGAGTTCTATATAAAAATAAATATATACTTAATATTTACATAGAGACTAGGAGGCCAATGTCAGATATTGGAATCCTCCACAGAGAGGGAAGATTGGGAAGATCTCTGAGAAATAGCGGAAGAAAACAAACAATAGCAGCTGGTCAATACTTATCAGATGACTCAGGGTCATCTTTTTCATCGCCATCTTCAGATTCGGACTCTGAAGATAGTGATGAAATACATGAATTTGACACAGAAAAAATGAAGAAAAAAGAGAAATTTTTACAAAAAAAGAGAAGAAAAATGAAGAAGAAACAAATTAAAAAGCAAATTCAAGAAAGAACAAATGACTCCACTGAAGATGAAAACCTTAGTCATGAAGATGAAGACCAAAGTAGTGAAGATGAAGACCAACGTAATGCAGATGAAGACCAACATAATGAAGATGATGTCAATGAAGAAGAAACAGTGGATAGCAGCAACACTGTAGGACCAGCAAAGAAACAGCCTAAACCAATAACTGTAATTTGCATATCCTGTGGCAAAAAACTACAAAAGCATAAGGGTGGCCTAAGAAAGCATTTTAAAGCAAAAATTCATCAGCAGATGTCACCAAAAGAAAAAGAAGAGGCAATAGCAATTATGAATAAGCGAAAAGACTACAGAGGTCGTCCAAAGAAAAATCCTAGTAAGGATAATAGAAACAGACGACAAACATGTCTGTGGTGTTGTACAGTATTGTCATATTCTGCACTAAGGGGGTACCACCTTAACCCTTTTGCAAAGAAGGGATTAAAATGCAAGAAGTATCCAAAACCAGACAGTGCAGCATATCCACATAATCTAAAGGAGAATACTGAGGAACTACAGAGCTGGATTCTAAATCTACTTAGCACATTTCCCAAATCTGAGCTACCAAGACAACAAACACATCAAGACTTAATGTCCCCTAGTGCTTCTTGGAGCATCGATGAAATGCTAAAAAAAGCTGAAGAATTCCATCGGACAGCTAGGGGGACCACATTTGTACAGGACTCTATCAAAGAAAAGTTAGTGAAAAAACAACGTTTAACACCTGAGGAATATAAACGTAATTACAGATCAACTGCAGTACGAAACCATCAAAAGCGCATCTTTAATCATGTATTTGGAAGTCGGAAGTTCATATCTGGAACAGACCTTGAACAGTTGGACACATGGATGGGAACTGAAGAGGACTCAAAGCAATTTAGACAGAAACATGTCATTAAGATGGTTGATGAAGATGATGAGAATGACCAGGAGGAACACAATTTTCTTGCTAACTCAACTTTAGCAACTTATGCACGATCACTGATCGTCTTCCTGAAGTGGGCAAAAAGGCAGTTCAACACAGTGAACATGCTCCAGAAGTTAAACTTAGTAGAAGATGGGGTGCGACAGATGGAGCGGAATTTTACTACACTTGCACGAAAATCAACAAAAAGAAGAAATATATGTGCCCCTGAGGACAAAATTCTGGACATGAAAGACTTGGAGTGTTACGTAGATGGTGAGGAGCATACATCTTTCCTCAATAACCTCCGTAGTACATCTTGGATCACAACTGAGGCCCCAAAGCTCAATAGGAAGCAAATCTATGCATTGCAGTGCTTCCTTGCAGTCGACTTGTCCTTACACACAGGAAAAAGACCAGGGCTCCTGTGTGGCATCAAACACCGGGACATCAAAAAGGCAAGAGAACATGATATCATCATATTTGAGAACACAGGAGAACCCTGTTTTCAAATAGTCGTCATACCCAGTGATGAGACATTGACATTTAAAAATGTCAATGTTGGATTCGTCAACGTGAATGTGAACACATTCAAACTTGTTGAGCGTGTTTCTGACATAATGATCAAACATGGAGGGGCAAAGTTAGATGACTATTTATTCACATCACCCAAAGGATTTCCCCTGCTTCATCTTAACAACGAATTGAAGGGTGCATGGGCAAAATGTGGATGCAATTCAAATATCAATAATAATATGATCCGCCACACTATTGTAACTGCCTCAAGAAATTCAGATTTGCCTCTTGAAGAGCTAAAAGCACTTGCCCGTGGGATGGATCACAGCATCCGTATTGCTGAAGAGAGGTACTTGCATAAGCAAGAAATGCGGGCAATAAATTATTCGAAAACCATCACAACAGTGCTAAAGCTCAATAGAGGTGTAGATGGCTGGCTGGATGAAGACGAGGTGCAGATGAAAGAAGACATGGATTATGAGGCTGCAACAGGGCAACTCATATTGATAGAAGATGACAAAGCTGATAAACCAAGTGAAAATGGAAAACAAAATGGAGTTGGCAGGAAAATAGGGAACTCAACGCAGCTGTTTTCAGATGAAGATACTGCTCTTATGAGAAGATTCTTCAGAGAGTACATTGAGCAACAGGCTGCTGACCCATCAGCTGTGAATTTTAGCAATCGTATAAAAGAAATTTATTATGAAAACACAAACCTGATGGATGATGATAGCCCATATATCAGTCTGAGGAGCTACAGTATCGACAAGATCATTCAGAAAGTTCGGACTTTGATCGATCAAGAGCGGAAGAAGATCAAAAGGAAAAATGCCCGAAATGATGATGCAAGAAGAGAAGGAAAGAGTAATTCAGAAGAAAGAAAACATGAAAGCACAGTAAAGCCAAAAACAAAGACAAGTGGAACAAAGCCAAAACAATCTAAAACAAAGTTTAATGTGAGATCAAAGCTTCAAACTTTAATTAAAAAAAGAAATTAATAATATTAACAAGAACAAAACAAGATGTTTTTGAAGTTAAAGAGCAAGAAGGAATATTATGTAATGAGACATATTTGAAAATATGATGTAACAAAAAATTTCAAAATACTTTGGCAGATGTACAATGAATGGGGAGTAATTATGTTAAAAAAGAGAAATTGTTTCAGAAATTTAGAAAAAGTGAAAGAAATGTGAAAAAAAGATAGCACAGTGTAGAAGAAAAAAGAAAATAAAAAAGCAAGGAAAGAAACTTTGAAGAAGATAAATATTGATATTGAGATAGAAAAAGTCAAATGAATGTATTGCTATTGATTAGAGTGAATAAGATATTAATTAAATATCAACATTTGTACATTGCAAAAAATTATTAGTATTTCTTACAATAGAAAATGTAAAATATCAAAATGTATCTTGAGAAAAAACAAAGAAATACTAATATAAAAGAAGAAATGAAAAAAAAAATCATGAGAAAAAAATTTAAAAAAACAAAACAAAAAAATCGAAAGATAAAAGAAAAACAAAAAAAAAGAAAGACAAAAAAGCAAAAAAAAAATGAAAAAAAATTTTTTAAAAAAATGGAAAGAAAAAAGAAAAACAAAAAAAAAGAAAAAAAAACACAAAAAAAAACACAAAAAAGAAAAAAAAACACAAAAAAAAAGAAAAAAGAAGGGCAACGCTAGCACCACAGGTCCACGTCCTGTTGCCTGGAAATGCAAAGTTAATATTCTATAATATTGATTTTGTAGCTGAGATGGTGCTAACATTAATGTATCTTTTTTTATAATATTATTAACTTTTTGATACTTATTTAATTGACAAACCTTTGCCACATTGAGCATTTATTATAAGATATGGTAAACTAGATTATTACATTCAATGTCTATTTCCCCAATATTAGTTAATGCTACTTACTACACAGACTGCTGTTGAGTCTATAGTTTATGATTAACAGTTTGAGACATTAATAACTTATTTTCAAGTATTTTGTTTTAATTTACTTTATCCTTTAGGATGATTGTACCCATTCCAAAAATAATTTCTCTCAACAACTTATTAAGAAATTTATGGGAATGAGCAAAGGAAGCTAGAAAAAAGTTAATAAAATAGTTAATTGTGAAAAAACAAGGTCCGTGACATATCTGTTTTATTTTATTAATATATTTGATACAATATTATCTAAAATATGACAAATTTTC
>JBCAUG010150517.1:0-20471 GCA_038406175.1 Haplosyllis leylae | reverse complement strand
TCCAGCATTAACCACCAGACTGTTCAGTGTCATATAGCAACAGCAGGAACTTCTCAGGTATCCTTGAGGAGATAGGTTGACTCTCCACTCAGGATCTGCCCAAATTGCACCATTTGGGCTGTTTGAGCCACTTTAGACCTATTGGCAATGCTCCCAGATCCTGAGGAGGTGGGGGAGCTGAACTCACTCCTCATGCACAACCTGTTACTTAAATGCATTTCAAAAGGCTTTACAGTGATTGTACATGTAATTCTGAGGAGATCAATTGGATTCCTATATTGTAATTCTTGTACTTATGAATGTCTTTGTTTTGCAGAGTTTCTTAGCTGTGTCTGCTTCATACTCCATTAGTGTAACCATCCAGTGTACTTTTGGTACTATTTGTGTCTACTGTGTCATCTAAATGTGTGTTAGCAGTTTGTAAGTTGTGTTTGGCAACAGACTTTAATCCAACCCCTCAAGAACTCCTCAATCCGAGACAATGGCTTATTCTATCATTCTGCGTTACTTAGACGTTTTACAAGCCTGTTTGTACATCAATGTTACCTCTTCAAGCTGTGAATGCTGATCTGTGCCTTTTAATGTCAAACCAGTCTCAGGAGCAACAATAAAGACTGTCCCTAATCTGTGTGTTTGTATACTTCATCGCATGGACAGCCACCCCCTCAGAAGTCTACCCCCTCACCCAGTAGTACAGTCAGCAGCTCCTTCACAAATAGGTCCAGTGCACGAACTAACACCCATGAACAACTGCTGTCACCTCCTGAGATTAGACAACTCTTGCTCTCCTCACTGACCTGGTGGACACTCAATTCTGACTGGGGTTAGTTTTACTACACAAACCAAACAAGTGTAAATATTGGTGACATAAGGCAAATCCGGTTTCATGTACTAATGTTTGAGTACAGTTCTATGTTTACATCCACGTCCTGAAGCTGAGCGGCGGGAAGCTAACAATGTCCACATTACTACATCTAGATCTAGAGATTATCATTATGCACGGTCCATCATCTTTTCCTGGAAGTTTAGATCTAGATCACCATCTGTCCGCATTATTTGTGGATTAAAACTTTACAAATTAATTGTTTTTAACGCTATAGATCTACTGGTATTTAATAATGATGTACTTGCCAGTATTTGTGTTTTATTTTAAAAGTCAGAACTGGTCAGAACTGGTCTATCCTGTTCTCATTAGATCTAGGTATCAGCCTTAAAGCTGCTCGGCCCAAAAGACGACACTATGCTGACCAGTAGAGAACAGGTTTAGCATTCCTGTATAATCCAACGATAATCTTTTACAATTGTATATTTTTCCAATTGGATGCACATGGAAACATCAAATTTTTACGCACACCGTTACTTGTTCCTTATCATCCTGTGTACTTTCAAACAAGAGGTACAACGCATTCGGTCGAGAAGCACAAAGGCCGGGAAATCAGTGTCAACATGGCGGAGTGGTGAACTTTGTGAAAAAGTGAAAGTGATGAGTGAAGAGATTAATGAAGAAATCTCCCGCTCTGAAGAGGGGGATGCCTCGTTTAAAGATAGATTAAGTGAAGAGGAGATGAGAGATGCAAGGAAGGTAATAGAGTACCTTGTAACCAAAGGAATCAAGGTGCTCGCATTGGACTTCGATAAAACAATTGTTGATGTTCATACTGCTGGGTTTTGGAGACAGGGAACAATCAAATTGGCAGAACACGTTCGACCGTGCTTTGAAGCACTAATACGTGCCGCCCTCCCAACAGACCTGCACTTGTGTATTGTAACCTACTCCATGCAGCCAAATTTGATTCGTGATGTCCTCCGAACGGTTATGCCAAGAAGGTAGAAATATTATTCTTAGACCTAGATTTATTATGAATAATCTGCTATCCAGTGATTATAGTTCTAGAAGACGTTTTTGTTATCAGCTTCACCTTCTTGTTTCAGTAACATAAAAAAAATCTTGATACGAGCAAACTCAAAGGATTGGCTACCACAGCAGTCGACTCCAAATACGCCATCACTTGGAAAACAACAACATATTGCGTGGATTTGCACTGAGCTATTCAACTCAAGGCACGACATAATTCAGCCACAGGAAATTTTGTTGATGGACGACGACGAAGAAAATGTATCGATTGCTCATCAGTTTGGTCACCAAGCATATGAAGTACAAGAAGATGTGAATCTGGAAGCTATATTAAAGTACGCCTCTACCTTGCAGGAAGTTCAACACGAATTACTTGATGTAGAACCAGGCAAAAGAGCTTCCTTTATCAGTGTTTCCAGCTGATTTCTGCAAAGCTTCTGAGTTGACAATAAGTGTGTTTTAATTTTGTATAAATACAAGCATTTTTTTGTTTTGTTTTGGAATAGACCACAAACCTGTAATGTTGTCAAAGTCCATCCAATGGAAGAAAATGCCAGAACAACAACCTTAAAACCATCGTTTTGAAAAGTTTAATGAAAGATTATCATACAAAACAATAGTTTACAATTTTAAACCCTTTAGTCCCCATTGAATGAATCATTATCATTGATGATCGGTGCTGGTTACGGCGAGCCTAATGTCAACAACGACTTACTAACATATACATTCATTCAGGAACTAGTCGTTTGCAAAGGCCATGAACTTTCTTGGACAGAAACAACAGAAATTCATGTAATTGCTTACAAAGAGCCAAAGAAACAGTGTGATAGCTAAAGTTTTACTTGGTGATCTGAGTTCAAATTAGCATATATTTTTATGTAGACGTCAACAATTAGAACATTCTTCAATATTTGACCGCAAACAGCTAAAAAAAAAGATTAATTGTGAAGTTTTAATGTTATTCGACTCATAACTTCAATTGAACCGTTCATTCGAGTTGTTATTTCAATTGCAAAGTTTTGATTTGACTGTGTTCTACTTCATGTGTAAAGTACAGCTGATCTATGTGCAGATTTATATTTCTTTTTCTTTCAAAGTTTAGGGGAACGTTAGTCTATTAGTCTAGTTGTAACTGCTCCAAATTTACAAAGAAATGTTGCAAGTTTCCAAACTTCATTGATGTTAATTTAAAATGTAAGTGGACTAAATATTAGGATAAAGTTGTTTTTTGGAGTTCAAAATTCAGCAAGTAGTTTTCTTTCCTGTAACATGATATCTAGTTTATTGATCCGGTTGGGACATAAAAAATAAAGTTTGTTCCTGACTTGTTAAACTATCATTCTAACGTTGGAATGTTGCTGTCACAGGATGATAGTCACAAAGAGATACATTTTTCACCATAGATTGAAGCCTTATTCACACGTACCGACACCGATCAATTTTAAATTCCGCCCGATATTCTGCCCGACAAAGTTTAACATTGTGTCAATGGCAACGGGCACTTTGACGGGCAGAATGGGTCTGGAATCCATTTAGCCCGAATTTCGGTCCGATCCATTGGCACAATGCTAAAACTTTTATCGGCCGAATTAAAATTAATTCGGTTTCGTTACGTGTGAACAAGGCCTGATTTGACAAAACTACGAACTGCGAAAGAGCTATATTTGCAAAGATGGCAGTGGCTTCCCCTTACATTCGAAACCTGTACAAAAATTGCAGTAGTAGATATTTACCTGCTGACAATACAAAGTGAAAGTTAACAAATGCAGTGGTCGTACTATGTGTTTTTAAACAAAAAACTTTTGTTTTTTGGTGTTTTTTTTTTCTGACAAATGTGTCTTTTATGCTTTTTGTGAGGTTTTTTTTTGGGGGGGGGGGTCAAAGTTTTTTTTCTTCATCACCACAGTTTATCAAGCAAATTTTTAAACATTTTAATTGGTCTCAGCCATATATTTGCGAATAACAAAGACAAAATTTTGAAAGTAAAAATGCAAGATATACGGCTGTTTATGCATAAGAAATGTGCTGTTTTTTTTCCCCAGGAAGTGATATTTTTGTTCAAAGTCATGTTTTTTTTCCCGAAAGATCGGACTACGACCACCGCAATGAGATCATACTTTAAAACATCTTCCGTTTCGGAATTTACTTCGTAAAATAAACAGGTCGACAGTGATCTTTTGAATCCTCAAGTATCTGTTCGATATGAAAGTTCTGATGTGAGAATTCAATGCCACTTGTCAGTTGAAGGTCATAATTACATCTCATTGGTCGTACTTGTTTCTACTTCGGGAAGTGAAAAATCCACCTCGCTGAGTCAACTTTTTACCGCGCTTGTACTTGTTTCTACTTTTTTAGACTTCGCGAGGTGCCATCTACAGTAAGTGCAGAATTGTGAAGAAGTCACTTGATCCAAAATGGCTGACATATCAACAATCTGTTGACATTACAGGAGAATTTTAGCTTGTGTGCCTTCCGTTCGTCTAACACTGCTTATTATTTGACTGAATCTTATTGCTAAAATACCAAGGGACACAGAGATAGTGGTAAGCCAATACAAAACAATTTATTTTGCTGAAAATGACAAATAAACATTCTAGACATGCATACTTGCATGGCGTCTGGAAACAAAAAAGGCGGTTTTCGCTTTAAAAATGACGAAACTTGACACTCATTTACTTTCACACTTAAGCTTGCTGACCTAATTGCGAACAACTGGTAGAAAGTGACGAAATGCTTCACTCATTTACTTTCACACTTAAGATCCTTCTCAAAGAATACAAAAAAGGCGTTCAACCGTACTGACCTTGTCAATTGCTTTAACACAGAGGCAGATCTAAAAACATTTGAACATCCTTTCACGGAACTTTACAATACGAATATGATTGAATTTGTCTTTGGCAATGAAATGTGTATGCTATTTCCTTATTATTAATGGCAATGCTGAATGTGGCTAAGAGTTTGAGAGGGGCAATTAAATGTGTGTTGTATTTCCTAATTTTTGGGCTTTTTTCCAAAAAACATACGGATTTCTTTGCCAGCAATTAAATGAGTGCACACAATTACTTTGCAAAACAATTGTTTTGCTGTGTAGTAACATAACGGAAATATAAATAGCAATAAAAATCGAAATCTCAGGCATATTAATTCTAAAACCTGTGTACATTTGCCGATTTCACTGTAACCGCATACATGTACATCTGAAAAATCTGTGCATCAAGACGACTTGTCATGGCTTAAAAGTTAAATAATAAATAAATGTCTACTTGCAGTTGCGTGTAGCTGGGAACCAACGAAGTTCACTGACCAGATGAAATAAAAACAAGAGGTAAGTCCTTTAAACTTCTCCATGAAAACGGTCACTGACAAGGCCATGGTATTTTGCTCTATGTGAGTGCATACTCGTAGGCGTCCAGAAGTATTTGTGGCAGACAGGGCAAGGCACGGTTCGGGTACTCCTGTGTCTGTACTTGATGTGTTCAATCTGGCTTTGTCTGTACTGAAACGTTTTTGTGCATGTAGGTCTGTCACACTTCATCCGATGTGTCGAATGTTTTTGCATGTGATTGCTAAGTGACATCTTCAAAGGAAACTGCATACCACAATCTGCGACTGGACAGACATTAACTTCTCTGTCGTGTGTTTGCTTGTGATTGTAGAAGGATCTTATAGAGCGGCAAACAGTGTAACATATTAAACAGCGATACAGTTCTTTGTGATGATGAGACAGATGGTTACATAACTCTGCATTGTCCCTAAACAGTTGATCACATGTATCACAAGCATATTTCTCATCGCTGTTGTTGTTTGTTTTACTGTAAGTGAATTTGGTATCCAAATCTCCTTCATAATGCTCATGTTCACCATCAGATTCACTGCTCGAAATGTTTTCAACAGGTTCACGTTTGATTAATTTTCTCTGATCAGTAATCCAACGTTTTGGTCTGGCATCACGGTTTCTTATGAAATCACATTTTTCACTTGTTTTCAGCACCTCTCCCGTATATATGATATCCTGCATGTTAACCTTCTTGTCCTCAGCAGCTGAAATTTTTTCTCGGATTTCTGTTGCTTTTTCCGTACACCATTTGCTGAGTCCAACAAGCAACTTGGAAACATTTTCCAGTTTGTCGGCAAGCTTCCTGTTCAAAGAATAATCATTTAATCCAGTATCTCTGTCGCACACAAGCATATCCGTATCTGCCAATTCGTACATCTTGTTCAACATCACATTCAGCTTAGATTCTCGTGCTTCCAGTTTTAGTATGTAAGGATGTATCAGCTGTTCATGATCTGACCTCCTTCGCTTTGCCGTTTTCTTTTTGTTTTTGCCGCCGGTGGAAGAAGCCATTCTGCAAGAAACAAAGATATTATAAAAATGTTCGATTTTACGATTAAAAATATAACCAGTATGATCTATGTCACTTATGTAAACTTTTGGTATGTTACTTTAATGCTGACAAAGCTTACCTCTCATGTAATAAGCATAAAAAGAATTTTTTTTTCCAAAAACGTGTTTTTACCAAAATGGCGGCCTGAAGTGAAGTTGGCCTGTGATTGGCTGCTGGGATATAGTATTTGTGCGTGTGTGTATGTCTGTTCCACTCTGTAATGCGAAACATTAATTTCCTTACAGAAATGGCCCAGTGTGCAGTACAAATGTACAAAAACAAGATAAGAGTCAACAATGACATCTTTGAACCTGTTCTCACTGCAACTGAATTTGAGGATGTCAGAATGAGAGGCCTGGATTCTGACATAATTAAGATCTTCAGACCCCGTGATGTTGTCTCCAATGTAATCGGGAGATTCAAGTATCCTGTTGAAATTTTATCAGTCACACCTCAAAATTCAGGATTACCAGGTCCAGGGGGTGAAGGAATTGAAGAGCCTCAGACCATGGAATTTGAGGTAACTATTTATAATATTTCTTTTTTTGTTTTTAAAACCTTTGCAATATCTTAGATTTCTTATACTTTACCCAACATCAGTTTCTCTTTATGACAGAACAATGAGCAGCAGGGTTTGTATAAATAGTTTTCACATCATTATAATAATTTAGTTTTGTGTTGAGTGGTTTAATAGCATGTTAGAAATTGCAGATGTTATCGCATTTGACACCTACAAGGAATTTCTCACATATGTCTACAACTCCCTGAGTGGATCAGGTAAACTCAAGGAAATTCTTGACAAAGTGAAGGCCCAGCCTAAGACAAAACCTTTCGACTATAACTACAATACCCAGGAAGGTATTGTCAATTACTTTGTAAACTATTAACTTTGTAGGCGATTAACATTTACATGTTAAGGATATTTTAAATTTAATTGCAACTATTTATTTATGTGTGTGTATTTCAAGGAGCTGTACTGTTCAACCTTCACGCATATGATTTGATTGATGAGATTTCCAATTTGCTTAATGAGCTAAATCAAAATAGAATGCCACTGTGGCAACAGATGCGTACCATCGAAATACTTTCTGCAGTGCTTGCAGAGAGTGTCATGTCGTATGGTACGAAAATAAATTTGGATCCTGAAGAAATTGAATGGCCAGATGGCACTGTATCGAAACCTCCTTCACATGACAAGAGAGGCAAGGGTGGTGCTCGTAAGAAAAAAAATCCTTCAAGCAAGCATGGGGTTTATGGTAGGATAGTACATAAATACGGTCCCAAAGCTACAATAAGCAAAAAAGAAATCTCAAGTGACACTGTTGTTGTGACGAAAGAGTCTGCAGCGTCTGTAAATGCTGAACCTTCCACATCACGCAGGAATGGTAATAATTTAACTTGAAACTATTGCCTTTTCTGTTTATTTGAAATTTATTAAAATATATAAAATTAGTTTGTATTCAGGAAAATGGGATTACCCCGAACAGTCAGACCTCATGATTACATTCAAAAGTATGATTCTAAGTGGATTAAAGAAAGATAATTACAAGCAGTTGTCAAAAAGGATGGCTGATATCGGTTGGGAAAGGTCAAATGATCAATGCAGGCATGAGGTAACCATTAAAGAAATATTTTATCTACATATTTATTTATATGGCTATGTCTATATAAATGCCAATTTTAAACAACTCTGTACAGATACTGCATCTTCAGGAAAGATATGACAAAATGGTTGAGGCTGGCAAAACTACTGGTGGGGCATTCTATTTTGAACCATTGAGAGCAGAATTAACTGACACATTCAGTGCAATGAGTAATGTTGCTCCAGACTGTGTCTTCAGTTCTAGAAAAGGGCATGAAAAAAACCCAAATTCAGTGCCAGATGAAAATGATGACGATGATGACCAGTCTGGTGAAACAGCCAGCACACAGCAACCTGAAGATGCTCAAAAAGACAAGAAAAAGTCTAACAAATGTAAGAATAAATATATTACTATCTCAGCAAGTAACTTATCTTTAACTACTTCATAAACTCTAACAATGATTACAACATCTTAATAAATATATCTCAGCTCGTCAACCTGTTGTGCAACAAATGAAAATAGTGATGGATGACATCAAAAGTGACTTCAGGGAATAGGACAATAAATTGGAATCAAAGATTGACAGTCTCATTGAACTGCAACGTGAAAGGCTCAATCTAGAGAAGGAGCATTTACAGTTTGATCGTGAACGTTTGCAGTTTGAGCGTGAAAAAGCTGGATTACCACGCCTACCAGATGAAGGTGATTTTTTCTTGTTCAGTTGAGATTCCTAATGTACTCACACAAAAATAATCGTTTATTAACACCACCTGCATTAGCATGCCTTGCACCCAGAATGGTTTCAGCACTGATGTGATCGTTCACCTCAGTATCTAGTTCTGCATCCATTAATTCAAACAGTGAGTCATCATCGTCATCTTCCATAAGGCACCAATTGTGAAGAACACAGGCTGCCACCACACATACTATTCTCTTCTTGTTAGATTTACATTTGAGATGAGTAATGCGTGGAAATCGTAGGCCCAGTAAGCCAAATGCACGTTCTATGACAGACCTTTTTGACGCTAGATGGGTGTTGAATTTCTTTTCTAAATCAGTTAGTTTTCTTCCACGGGACTTAAATGGAACCATCAAGTGATTAGACATTGGATAAGCACTGTCACCTATAAGATGGTATGTTTCGTCAATTTGCTGATTGTCAAAATGACACAAACTGTGAAGATCCTTGCAAAGAGGGCTCATGTTCCAGACTCTCGCATCGTGAGCTCTTCCTGGCCAGCTGAAACACAATTAAACAATTTATTTTTTACTTGCAGTTAGCGAAACAAGAATGTGATGGCTATCCAGACAATGATATGGATCGAGATGTCATGGACTTCCCTTCAACACATTTAAAAAGAATTTGATTATCGCTTTGACATTACTTGATTGTTCATCACTTTAAAAAAAATAAAGATTACTTGCAAATTGTAAAGTTTAAATGTGATTGCTTCTATTTCTTACCCAACAAAAATATCCGTAAATTTGCGGTCAGATAAACAAACAGCCTGCAAATGAATACTGTGGAATTGCTTGAAGTTCCTGTATCCTTGAATTTCTTTACTGCTGGGAGAAATCCTGACATGACAGCCATCAATAGCCCCAATAATATTAGGGAATTTACGTTTCTTTTTGTTGTCAAAATTATCAGCAATAATACAGTAATCTTCTTTTTGGGGCCACTTAATAATGTCTTTGCACTTGTCGTTCAAGAGGATCATTATGTAATCCATACATCTAATGAAACATTCCTCTGAGAGTCCAAAAATACCAGCCAGTGAGAAATATGGCAAACTTGAGCCTAGATAGAACAGGGTCATGCCAACCATTTTATGTGGGGACACCTGCATTCTACCTCCCTGGTATGTTCATTTTTGTGGATTCAGGAAAGTTTTTAGAGCAGCTAATGTAGGTCTATCCATTCGATAATATCTTCTGAAATCATCTTCAGCAAGTTCGGTGGAAAACACTTCCCAAAAATCCCTTGGTTTCAGTCTCTCGAATCTAGCACTGCAAATATCATTTTTTCACTTGTTGATTTAAAATTGTACCAATTTCAGGGCTATGATGGTTAAAGTAACGAAATACAACCCACATTTAATTTGCAATAATTTATGAACCAAGGCATCACTGATATTAACACGAAATTATGAAATAACACCCTCATTTCATTTCTTTAGATGGCTCATGCAGGTTTGGTCCATCATGAGAGAAGTCGTTTGAAGAAAGAGCTGCAAGATGCAGAGAATGAATGGAAACTGAGCCAAAGACGTGTTAAAGCAATTGACAAGGTCAGTACGGTTGAACGCCTTTTTTGTATTCTTTGAGAAGGATCTTAAGTGTGAAAGTAAATGAGTGAAGCATTTCGTCACTTTCTACCAGTTGTTCGCAATTAGGTCAGCAAGCTTAAGTGTGAAAGTAAATGAGTGTCAAGTTTCGTCATTTTTAATGCGAAAACCACCTTCTTTTTAAATATTTCCAGATGATTGAGGCTCGCAGGGATGAAAGAAGTTGGATTTCGCAAACAGATGCTGTTATTGCAGACTGGGAAGAGGAAAAATGTCAACTTTTGAGACACATGGATGAGCTATCAGTTGTTATTAAAGGCTGCAAGGACAGGCTTCGCTAGTAGATCTAGTTACAGATGTAAACAAACAAAGAACTTTCAACCAAAAGTGCCTTTTCGGACAAAATAACACCTTTCAAATTTTTATTTTCCAGTGAAAATTACAGATTTACATTTGTTTAGTACCTTGATGCAATAAAAAGCATAAAATTTAATAGTTTCTCTCTGTTCTGTCTGATTTTAATTAATAAAAGTATCAACACCACCAGTTCGTCCTCCATCTTGGATTTCAGGTTGTTAGGGGCAACCATCACTGATTGACAGGTCAACTTCGTCTGCACTTGTTTCTAAAAAATCGAAAAAATTGCCGAAGTACGAAAACTTACTCAGTAAGTGACCAGAAACAAGGACGCCCATTGTGTTGTATGAAACAGAAAAAGGCGTTTTGTACATAGTTTCGGTGTTGATTTCTCCATGTGTACTCTGAAATAATACATATTGCTACACAAAGTTATTCCTGGTTTCTCTTTGTCCAGATAACAGCGTCAGTGGTTTGTCCTTTGCTTCATAAAGTACTAAAACAATTGATCTGCCATGAAAATGAATGCTATTTACAAGAATTGTTCGTCATTAGGCGAAGTTGGCAATAATTGATCAAGGTGAAAAAAAATTCCAACAAGAGAAAGCTTCCCTCCAGTTGGATTCAATCTCAGAACCTTTTATGTTTGAGACTACCAGTCCACATTGAAGAATAAGCTAGCCAGTGGATCTTTGTATTGAGAATAAGTAGGGGGGAAGCTACTTTTTTGGAAAATGTTCGTTATCTTTTAGAAAATCTGTAATGTCAACACTGAGAACTTGTTCAGTGGCAGATCCGGGATTTTGCCCATACAGAAAAGATTACACAATAAAATAGGATTGGATTGGTTTATTCAAATCAGTAACAAACAAATAATTGGTATAAAGGTGCCAGACAGAGTAAAATGCACTCAAAATTAAGCTGAAAATTACAGAGTGGTTCTGCCTGTTCCGATCCACTCAAGGTCTACCCCTGTAGACCAGTAAATGCCAGGTTAACCAACTAATGTGTAACAGTTCCTCCTGTTACCCAATGTGAGGTCTACTCACAAATCACCAATTTTCTGCGCAACCTATGCCACTAATACCAGTTCGAGTGCATGGAACTGGTAACCCCAAGCAGAAAAGACGTATGTAGATAGATAATGCTGAAAATTTAAAAAGTACATGCAAAACAACAATGTATCGGATAATATACATAGAATTGTACGACAAGAAAATATATTCTAATAAACAATGAGGATTATAGAGAAAATACTGAAAACACGCCAGTAAGTGAAATTTACAATTTACAGTCAATATTTATGACCAAAATGACGCAAGAATTGCATGTGAAACTCGTTGAAAGAATTCTGACGTTGCTCTTTCCATTCTCTGTGATGCTTGAAGAAACTGTGCATGTCCTCAAACATGTTCATCATGTTATTCTCAGTCAGGACAAATTCATTTTTGTCCTGTACATAAGGTCAATCCGAGTTTCTTACCTTCCCAGTAAAAGCATCACTTTTGTGTGGCAGTGACTTGTTATCTAGGTGTGGCCTCTTCTTTGAGGATGCAGTTGACAGCTTAGATGAGGGTTCACGTGCCCTCTTTATTGGTGAAAGTTTCTTTACTTTCAGTTGGCGAAAGTGAGCTCTGATGAGGTATTCTCGCCTTTTTAGCACGTTGTAATGGAATGATGCATCTAATGTTTTCCAGTAGACAAGTAGTCCATCCTTGGTAAATCTGTTGTTCATGACTAAGTCATTGTCAGTTCTTGACCACAAATCCTTGATTTTAATCAAGCGCATGTTGTCATGCTCTTTGATCACAGTTTCCAGACAAACCACAAAAGTTTCTCTAAGTTGTTGGTTGACCACAGAGAAATTATTGTGCCTTGCTGGCTCCATCCAGTAAATTTGTGGTTCGACTTTCGGCTTCGCTCTTAAATGAAGTTGTTGGTATTTCTGAAGTAACATTTCACTGAATGTATTGGCAAGGTATTCCAGCCAATTTCTGAGAAGAGAAGCGACTTTGAATTTATCATACTGTAGGAATTCAATCAAGTCGTTGTCAAGCACTACTATTATATAAGCAGGTAGATGCGACTTGCTATTCAAAGCTGTTGCCAAAGAATGCTGGAGACGGCTGATCATGTTTGAATTTTTGTCATTAAATCTACTACTGCAATAAGGTGTTACGTCGAAATTTTCTTTCAAGAAAAATTCTCCTTTGGCCTTTTTAAAGTTTTTCCGATATGTCTCTGCAACGAAGTTGTCTCCAAGGATCCAGATCTTATCGATGGCCTCGATTTCATCTGGAAATTAATAAACGAAAAGATATGAACTTCATCAAAATGTGTATAAAGGTATAAAGTCTGTTCCCCATAGCCGTCCGTCATAGTTGGCTCCATAAACACGTGGCGGCGGACTGACATGCTATGTTTACTTCCGGAAAGCCAACATCTCATTAATTCGTCATTCGGAGGCTCTGCCCCATAGTGCGTACACATGTTAACAACAGCATGATTTGCAAAATCATCGTTAAAATCACAAGGTCACTTGGAGTTATGAGGATATTAAGTTATAAGATGCTAGTGATGACGTTGTAATATTGTTTAGCATATCTCAAATTTTATCTGATGTACTTTTAGACTGCGTTTGAGCGCCACCTCCCCATTCTCTTCACTTCTTCTATGCTATAATTATATTTGATGAGGTCACATGTTCTGCCCACCCTGAAGCTATGCATTCCATAGTTACAGGAATCAAGGCCAAGATTGTCTAGGGCCAGCTTTAATACCCTTCTAGCTTGCTCAGGAGTAACTGGTGATCTATCCCTAAAGACAAAAAATTGCTCATGGTCTAGATAGTAGTCACCCCTACATTGAACATACTGCTTGGTCAAGAGAAAAGGGCAAAAATGCCTTCTAACATAGTTACCAGATTTCTCAATCTGATTAGATGTTATTTTAATTTTTTGAGACCTCATTCTAGTAGTGTGTGTTTTAGATGATCTCAGGATTAGCAGTATCTTCTCCTGGTCCTCAGCTACATGGACATCAGGGGCTTTGACTACATGGTCACTAACTGTGGTTTCACTGACTCTCATTAGTCCATAGTATGAGATGGCAAATAGAGTCTTGTAAAGTAATTGTATATACTGCTCCCCATTGTCTTTGAAAATCCTTTGTAGTTCAAACAATATCATCTGCAATAAACTGCAATGAATGGGGAGTCTTGTGCTGACTTTGTCATTTATCAGTCTACAAGCTCTTGTTAAAGAGCCCATAACAGCCTTATTGTCATCCCAGTGGTAGCCATCATTTATCAAGATACTTTTTATAGCTGAAACATAGGATTTAATTGTGTTAGACTGCACACCTTGGTCAATTTTATAACCTACAAAAAGTGTGAGTCTGTCTTCCCAAGTGGGTGGTCTTCTGTCAAGATTGATTAAAAATCTATTAAACTGTCTCCATATGTTTAAATAGCTTTTTGCAGTAGAAGATCTATGAGATTGGCACATAAGCTTGTCAATGATGCACTGTAAGTTCTTGGATGAAATTCTAGAAGAATTTGAAGAGCTATAAGTATCACTCCTGGTACTTGTGGGGTTTTTACAGTGTCTAGTTTTCTTCAGGCATCTCCCTACAAAAGAATTGAAAAATTTCTGCTTAGTTTAACCATATCTTTTGCACAGGCCATATTTCTGATGGTAGACTAGTAGGATAGGGGTTCTTGCTCCCTTTTGCTAGGTTCCAAAACCTATCAAATTCAAGCCTAGATAAGGCATCAGCCATTCCATTGTCACTAGTAGCCACCCATTCAGCTGACAATTTGACATTCTGAACAAGACATTCTAGAACAATGAGTCTAATGAGGACCATACAATTTTTGCATGAAGATGAACTCTTGTTTATCATCTTACAGACACCCTCATTGTCACAGTGGAGTTGTAATGTTGTGTTCTGAAATTGTTTGATCCATAACAAGACTGCTACAGTGACACCATACAGCTCTAAATATTCTATACTAGGTGATTCAGTTTCCATCCATTCCTGGTCCCATCTACAGAAAGTCCAATCAGACCCACAATAAGCACCAGCTCCCTTATAAACTGATCCAGATGCATCTGAGTACATGTTTATATCTTTTGCAGTTCTAGCTAAAGTGTCCATGAATGGTCTTGAGAAAATTTGTGGAGATGACAAAAATCTCTTCCAGATTTGTAAATCCAGTCTGACATCCTCAGTAATTCTCAGGTGGTGGTAGGGTAAGAGGGGGGTACCATTCCCCCCTGTAAGGCTATATAGTCTCCTGACAAAAGCTCTACCTGACACTATAGCTCTGCATAGAAAGTTTAAGAAACCAGCCAGCTTTTGAACCTGATAAACTGTCACTTTGCTGTTTTTCTTGTTCAGGAAAAATTCAATCATATCCAAGGCTCTTTCCAATTTATCCACTGGGATACAGATTAGTTGGTTGACTGTATCAATAAGTAAACCTAAAAAGGTCATACAGGTGGATCCCCATGCTGTTTTCTCCAGTGATACTGGAAAATTAATCAATTGGCAGATCTTTAGGAATTGAGATACTTGCTGGTCACAAAGCATTTTCTTGAGTGCAGCAAAGAAAAAATCATCAAGATAGTTAACCAGAGGTCTGTTTGTTCTGTGTCTCACTAAGAAGGCCACTGAATTTGAAAATTCTTGGAATATAGCACAACTAATGGATGCTCCAAAAGGCATGCACTTGTCCACAAAATAATATATTTTCCCAGTGATGGGGTGAGCACATTTCAATATAAGATATTTCCAAGACTCCTTATTCATTGGAATATTTCTGAAGGCCATTGACATATCAGACTTGGCACAGTGACAATTCCTACCTTCCAACATACACAAATCCACAGCTTCCATAAAGTCAGGATAGGTAACAGAGCACATTTCTTCAGGAATAGCAGAGTTGACTGAATCACCCTTCTTGGGGTATGACAGGTGGAAGATTAACCTTGTTTTCTTTCCCTTATCTTTGGGAACCAAGCCAATAGGTGATTGGATGAAATGTTCAAATGGTATGTCTTCAAAAGGTCCTGCATACCTCTTAGCTTTAACTTCAGTCATCACTTTGTTCCACAGTTCCAACTTGGAACCCACCCTAAACTGAAGATTAGCAGCAGTCCTTTTTACCAAAGTGGGACCTTGGTAATTCAAGGGAAAACCCCTAGTAAATCCTTTCACTAGAAAACTCTTCTTCTTCTCATCATAGCCAGCTTGGTCCAACAGTCTTTTGTATGCCTTGACATTGACTGGAGTTATAATGTTGTCTAAGTCATAATTAAAGAATTGAGAAACTTCTGGTATAGAATTATCTGCAACATGAAAATTAACAAATAACAAAACTGGTAGCTATAGTGAAACAATATCATAAGATCATGGCTTATTTCAAATTGTTCTTGGACTTCTTCTTGAAGCCACTCATTGCTGCCTCTTTGTCTTTCTTATCCAGCTTCTCACAGTTTACCAGGCCATGGAAAGGTGAGTCACAATATCTGCACCTTTCAATAAATTTGCATCTTTTGCCAAATTTACACTTATTACCCCTGTTGAAACTCCAACAGTAGTCAGTTTTTCTTTTTGTCCCTTTTGCACCAACACTTGCACCTACACTATTGAAACTATTGTTGCTGAAATTCCTTCTCTGTTGGTTGGAACCAATGGGGGTTGTCATGGACAGGTTCCACATTTGATTATATGTTACTGCCCAGCTTCTTGCAGGATTAAATTCCATTAGTTGTCTAAAGATGACATCGTAGTGATAAACGTTATCCCAGCTATATGCCATGGATGCCGTGTTAATTACACTAATATACTGCAAAATCTCTCTCGACCTGTTAGGATTTTTGCTACAGTATATAGTTGCGTACATTCGGAAGGCTTGCTCCCATCTTCTAAAGCAGTTTATCTTGCTAGTCTTATTCGCAGGGACAAGGAAAGTACTGCCATCTCGCTGGACCCATTCTTATTTTGTGTCATTATTAAACTGTTGAGTCATATCAAATCCTCTCTCCTTAGGGAGTAACTTGTCTAAATCTACAAATCCCCCCTTTTCAATCTTTTGTTGCAATGCGGGATCTATATGACAAGTGAGGTGAAAGAAATCGTCATCCGTCAAACCACAAGTGCCTATTTCTTGTGGTAAACCCATAGCTAGAGGCTGGCCTATACCACTCAGACCTGCAGCTGGTTCTAATACCTGGCCTGTAGTGTTACCATTTATAAAATGAAAATGTTCATTCCGCTCTCGCTCTCGATTTTGCAAATTGACCCTCTGGTTAATTTCATTAAAATCAATATATGGATGGTAATCCCTACCTGTTGGCATAGTTTCAATAGCAGCTCTAAATTTCTCTGCCTCTATAACCGCTTGTTCTGACCGGCGTCTTGCCTCTTCAAATCCGGGAGCTGTCACTGCAGATCTTACTTTCTGATGCAGTGATTGCTGTACCTGGTCAGCCATGTCCTGTGAATCCGACTCTTGTTGGTTCAATCTGATTTGATCTACAAAATTTGAAATTTTCATTACTACGTTTGCATCCACTAGATCGTTATTTGCTGGCACTTTCAAATTCTCTTGGGTTAAGCTAATTTTTCCACTATCCAATGGCAACGGATTGTTAACATTTGACGTTAAAGCCTTTTTCAAAGCTGGTGTATAAACAGTTGTATCTGAAGGCGATTTTATTTGTTTACCTCTTCTAACTTCATCAGCCTTTGTTGTTTCTTTCCTGTTAGTCACATCTTTATCCCTTGGCTCGATTGTAGACAATAATCTAGATCCACTAGATTCCCCCTCCTGTGAAGCTCTCCTTATTCTTTCATCCAACATTTTGTTAAATAATTTCTGTAGGTGAGGATTGCTCATAATCAATTCTTCATCATTCAGCGAAGCTGCTGAATCAGCTAAATTACTAGTTGTCTCCTCAACAGGAATATTCATATCTCCTTCGTCCATCGCCTTCCCTCCTTCCATCTCTCCATCCATGCTACTTCCTTCATCGTCCGGAATGGAGATATCATCATAGTCAAGTTCTTCCTCATCCGAATCGACTGCCATCACCTGAATACCATCATTGAACTTTTTATTTACAGTTGTAGGTATGACTGATTTTGTGTTTTTCATTTCTGCCAGTTGCAAAGGATTTGCATTTGAAATCTTCGATTCGCCATTCGTTTGCGATTTAAGCAAGTCTATTTGCGCATTATTGTTATCACCACAGGACACCTTTACACCTTTGCTACCAAAAGTCTTAAAATTTATTCTCCTTTTGGCTCTAGTATTATGATTACCCTCAGTCATATCTTGTATGGTGGCTTTAGCAACCGTTTGTTTACTTTTCGTTTTAGATCTAGATCCTGGTTTCATGGTGACGGAAACCGTCTTCTGTTTGCCTATAATTTTATTACGTAAATTACGCACGACACCTACCTTAGGTGTACTCTTTGCATTTCCTTTCGATTCTTTAGCCATAATGCTTTAGTTTTAGTAAATAATCGGCTCTTGCTCGATTAATATCATATACTATTTAGCAATTTTTCATTAAATTGCGATTCATGTCTGTTTGTTCTGATTTGAAAAACCAAAGTAACGGTTCTCGTCTATGACGTAAGAGCTGACGTAATGCAGCACGTGGGATTTCCCTCCATTGCTCATCGTTTCCTTTGGGCAAAACCCATTTTAATTTTGTTAAAATGATGCTTTACGGGAGGGGGCGCCAACCTTTTTGTTTTGTTCTTTATAAAATCTGTGTTGGATGTGGGGGTCACCATTTTGACAGGTGGTCAGTGTCGTCAGAAATGTTGCTTTGGCTGCACTCGGTTAATCCAGTCAGGGTGGATTCAACTGGGGTCTCCGGGACACGCAGTGCTTGTTTTGGTCAAATTTTCCCCCAAAATGAAAGAAATTGTGCCGAGGTGGGGCGCGCAATCCCAGTATACAGGATTTGACGTTTACATTTGGAGGGAATGCCGGCACGTCAGGCAAGCATTCCTTGGAATTACTAGAGCATGACCAACAATATAAAAGGCGGTGTACCTTAAGGAGTGACCCAGTCGATTCTACCTCACGGGAAGCAGCACTGGCTGCCAACACAAACAGGAGGAGCACAGTCAGGACGCAGTCATAACTGCCAACAGAGCATGCTCAGGGAGCCAGATTTAGTCGAAGACTCGGGGCAAGGAGCCATGCACAGTAAACCACGGGGACACGTCGGAAGGGCAATGAAGGCATCGCAGCAGGGAAGCCACTCGACGGCAGCCAGCACAGTCGAATTGGTTTCGGTCAAACATGCAGTCACAATTACTGGTGTACGGATACTGTCCTCACAGTTGCATCCGATGTACAGGGCACAAGCTGGGAAGCCACAACAAGACGAGGTAGGCCAGTGTTCACGCATCACATTTGGGGTTAGATTCAGATCTAGATCTAGACTAGATCACAAACAAAGCACACACATCGGAGACCAACCAGGGTACAGAAAATGCGAATCCAGGGCTCAAAGGTCACAGATCTAGACCAATTGCGTTCATCCCTTGTTGGTAGGCTGCAGTCAATGGTAGATAACTCCAGGCCGAAGCAGGTGGTGGCAGGCAAAATCCTCAATTATCGTGCTTACCACCTCTCCGGTGATTTGCAAGAAACACTGCAGGGACGTGTGGGGCAGGTCATTAACTCAATAAAAGACCAGTGGGGAGCGGAGGCACAGTCCATCTCAGACACACTAGAATCACCTAATTCCCATAAGGAGTGAGGGGAGAGCGCGATGAGTGATCCTGTGCCCAGCGAAACAGAGAAACTCCAGAAGGAACTGGAGGAGAGAAGGGCAGCAACAAAGTTGGCTGCACAACAGGCAGAGGAGATGAGGCTCCGGAACCAACTGGAAGAGGAGTCGCTAAAGCAACAGGAGTGGGACCTGGCCATAGAAAAACTGAAAATGAAAAGGGAGGAGGTGGCCCAGCAACATGAATAGAGAATGGAGGCAATGAGGAAACTAGCAGAGAAGCCAGTCTCAGACACCTCCCCAAGCTGTCCAGCCACATGGCTAGAACAACAATTAGAGAGATTGGGGGGGGGCCAGATCACCCCACCCCAAGACTACAGAGGACAGAGAAAAAGCACAAAGAGAGTGCAAGCAGGAACAGATCACCAGCATCCACAAACAGCAGGAAGAGCTGGCCAAGCAATTAGCAGAGCTCACAGGTGGGGAAGTACCACAGAAATCCACACAACAGGAACTCATACAGCAACTACAGCCAGCCCTAAGCTCCAAAAATGATTCAGACCCACAGAGGGCAATGCTCAGAGCATTAACCACTAGGAGTAACAAGACCGCGGGCCCAGGGGGAGTAGGACTGCTGAATCCTGATATGAGTATTCTCTGTAAATGTGCGAAATTTAATTTTGACGTGATATTGTGACGTATTTTTAAATTTCTGTGACTAAGTGTGATGTAAACTGATATTTCCGAATGTATTTCTGTACTGAAAGTCTACATCTTAATAAAAATTATTTAATATTTGTTCAAAAGTATCGTAGTTTATATTTTTGCAGCGGAAAATTATCATATTTTGAAGAATCTTTCTGTTTTCTGTAAATGGGCATGATCATTGATCATTGTGATGAAGTCCACATAGAATGTAATTGATGACGAAGCATTTGAACAAGACACCACTTTTAGGAAGAAATCGATTTCAATTAGAGATCAAAGAAACAGTAACAAAACCTCGGCTAATTTTCTGCTAAAAGCAACTGATTAATTAACTAATATTTGCATGGTTCATGGCTAGATTGGTCTGAACCAAAAACACAAATTTTTGAATACTATAAATTTTCTGCTTCCTACTTTAAGACGTTTCAGTGACGTACAGCATTGCCTCCTCCTTCGCCATTTGGAGAGAAAGGTTTCTTTAGTATTTCCCAGGACATGACATGACATGATTCGCAACAGAAAAATGTCCGTCC
>JBCAUG010150406.1:0-20482 GCA_038406175.1 Haplosyllis leylae | reverse complement strand
TTCACTCTCCTCCATATTTACATCTGTTTGTTCCTCTGTATCCATTTTTGGTTTCTTTGTCCAGACGTTACTATTTGCAGTTGATTTTCTTTTCTGTGAAGTACTCGGAGAAGAAGCTGACCTTCTGGGATTTGGTGTCTGCAGTGCTTTGGGAGTACGTGACCTGGGTGTTCTTTCTTTTCCTGTATTTCTGTCTGGTGAATGTACAAATTCCAATAAACTGGACTGGACGGTATCCTTTGCTTTTGTATTACTCATAATAGATAAAGCGATTTTACCTATCATGATCTTCTGCCTTCAGATGATTTAACCTATCATGTCACTTGCCTTTTTTTGGTCGATAGTAGTGTTTAAGTCTATCATGTCATATTATTTAAGACCTTAATATGTGATGTTTAGGCCTATCATATCATGTTATGTTGTTCTTCTTGTAGTAGTATATTTTGGTCTGTTTAATGGTAAATTCGTTTACACCTCAAATGTTTCTTCAATATAATCCATTTATACACTATATGCCACTGTGTGCTAATCCTGGCCTTTGTCCTCCATTTTGAATTCACTTTTTTGTTTTATCGCCCATTTGCTTTTAATCCACTGTTTTTTCCCTTAATTTAACTTATATGAATCTGTTGTTGCTGCTAATCCATTCCTTTATACACTAAACTTTCATATTATATTCCTTTTGGTTTCACTCCTCCACTAATCAGCCTGTTTTTGCTCTTATTAATTGAGCATTTCAATTCGGTTCGGTCGGCATGTTGTTTGCGAAATGTCCAACTTTTATCCTCAGATCAAATATCATTAACGTGAATTAACACCCAGAACCAATGGTCAAGAATGAATAAATAGGAGCAGTGTACGGTACATTAAAAATAAAACCTTTTAATTGGAATATCACATACCATATGAGACCTTTAGTTCCCCTGTGTGGTCAGACAATATTGGCCAAGGCAGAAGATAAGTTTCTCACAACTGTGCTTTTGGCATTGTACTAAGCTGACAGTCATAAAAGTTAAAGACGTTTTACTGTTCGTTAATTTGTATATGTTCACTATTTAATGAAATATCTTTCGCAAAAAGTTTTCGAAAGCTAATTAGCTCTCAAATGAAAATTCGAGAGATTAAGTGATCCTCATGATGAATAGTGCTATTTAGTGTACACATATTTAGCGTCATAATGTCACGTCATAATCTGACGTCATTCGAGAGCTTGGAAACCGTTGATATTCAGGGTTACTTTATTAATTATGTGCAGCCACACACGCATGTTTGATCTTTTACATCCAGATCCGTACAAACAATGTAACCTAAAGGTTCGTTCACACTGCGACGGCAATGATATCTTAATTTTAGTGTTGTTGTCGGTGGCGTCATAATTGGGCATACAACCCATTTGATGGCAATGTCATTGCGATTGCCGTTATGAACACCATCATAGAGACCAATGTTACCCATTCTTGACAGAAAAAAATAAAGAGACTTTCCGTTGTCGTTGTCATCACCGTGTGAACGAACCTTAACTTGAACAGCGATTGGAATGGCAAAAAACTCACATCAGTTTGAACTCAACCTTGTCCAAGTATGTTTAGTGTCATGTCGATCGTTGTCTTGCAGTGTCCACACACAAATATTTGGCCGATGTTCTGAAGCATGTTAAATGAAGTATTTTGTATGTCCTGCGGAGGCAAAGCTTGTTAACGCTATTCTTTATCTCGTCTAACCTTTTTTAGAGTGTTCTTTTAGCTCCTTATATGCACTGTTAAATTGCTCCCAAAGTGAAAGCTTAATCCTCATGACAAGCACCTATTGTTATGCACTTTTAAGCACATTGTTTTCCTATTGAGGAGCATTCATCACACCTGCTGTTGAGGTTGGGTTCGTCAATGTGTTTCGAAAGCATTTCAAAAGGCACTTGCTTAACGAAGAGATTCTCACACTGACGTTCAGTTCTCTTCGTCAGTGAACTTTTCAAACATCATTTATCTATCACAAACGCCATCACTTCCTGCGGCTATTCCGTGTACCTTGAAACTGCTTTCCTGTTCTCAGCAGAGAAAACAATCGCATGTCAATATTTCCTTTGTTTATGCATGACCTTTCGATCAGCTGGAAATCTTCCAATCCTATCTACGAAATCCTAATTTTATCTTAACATTGCATTGAAAAATAACTGGAAATAAAATCATGAATGAGAAAAAAAAACAAGCAGAATAAAGCTGATAATGAAACTACTGCAAAAGCAAACACTATTCATTAAAATACAAAAATATGCGCCCTTCTAAAAATAATATTCACAATTAACATTTTCGTGATTCTGAATTATTAATTTAACTAAAGCACAACGGACGACATGTCATGCAATGTGTAACAAAAATGGTGCAGGCTTGTTTCATTGTCTTTGAACGTTGCCCAGGCACGTCTTCTGCATGTAAAAATATAATATTTTCAGTTTGGAAAATATGTGGGGACAGATCCTTTTTTTTGGTTATTAGAAAGGTTCCGATTGCTCGTATACATATCCGGTATTTGGCCCTTTGAAACCGACATTACTTTCCGTATCGTTGGATGCTTTGAATTTTCTTCAGTAACGCACGTATGCGAACCACCCATGCAAAATCCAATGGCAGAAGCGCTAAAAACTCTTGCGCATGAAATGAACTCCTTTATTGGTGGCAAAACAGTAATTGAAATGTAAAGTAAACACACCTAATTATCATTCCTATCTTTTGGAAGATATTAAAGCTCCATTTCCTCTCAATATGCGCATAATCAACCAATACTTAATTTATTCCGAAAGACCACATGTGATTGCAAGATTGGTGCATACCGGTGCACCACCAAATAGTTGCCAATCTTTTGATTTGAAAACATTGATCTGTTTCGCAAACTGTTGAACACTGTACTATAATAAATTCATTCATGCTTGATCTTGATTACAAAACAGAACTTTTCCACAATGCTAATTACACTTTGTGACCAAGTGTGATTTGGCGACTAACCATGTAACCAAAAGGTATTACTTGCCATTAGACATTAAAAACGCAAATAATGAATTAGCACAGGATCGTTCATCATTGTAATAGATCACTAACCAACAGCTTTCTGTATGAACAAATGAACAGTTAATGATTACAACAAAATTGTATAGTTTCCATAGCAAATAGATCTACAATAAGTAACAAAGTAGATCTTAATACTGACCTGAGAGAATTGTTATTTAGTTATTAAATCTTATCACTTTTGTATTCAATTAATAGCCCAATTAATTCTTGGAAGATCAGGTAATTGATTGCACTAATGATTTTTTATAAGTGTGACTACTTGCGAATTCTGTGATACGAATGAAAGTGCAAAAACAGGAATTCTCATAAATTTTAAGCAAGCACCAAATAGATGAAACACACGAATACATACATGTACATATTTTACATACTGACCTAGAATACAATTTCAGTAATATGAGTCCACAAGTTGCTTGAGTTCAGTAGCTCCATAAGAAAACAAAACGTACACAACGTTTACAGCAAGAGTCCTTTCCAAAAATATGTTCAGATTCATGTCATCTGGTGTCTTGTAATGTCCACACAAATATTTAAACTATGTAGAACTAGTTGAGTGACTTCTGGCCACATTGTATGCCATATTTGTAGGAACGCTTGGGTGACAACAAAGGTTACTAGATCCTCATATTTTCAAATATGGTAGGGAAGGCATTCCAGTCATTGTTTTGTTGCCTCTCAGACTACAAATCCTTACAGAGTTTCCTTCATGAATGTTTTGAAAGTTCAGAAATTAAGTAAAAAGAAATCAAATTGCCCAAAAACTTGAAATAATGGGTATGTATACTGAATTAATGTGATTTTTTTTCTTTTTATCCAAATACACTCAGCGTTGTCCCATTCTTTAACGTCCTTCAAAGTGAAAATATCCCCCTCATATGTGAATGGTCAGTTCATAGTTCCATTTTAACAAGATACTGATGATATGCTGGAATGTCTTACCAAACATCCTGTTTGAATATTTACAGTTAACACTGTATGAACAGTTGTTTAACTTTGTAAAATTTGTCCTTTGTGTTTTTGCGAGCCAGAAACACCAGATAACAATCCAGCCAGTCATGCCGCCAGTTTTTGCAGAAATGATTCAAAAGCAACACTCTTCCCGAAAAGAGTCCCCATCACTTGTGGTGCCTCAACTGAACTTTATTTTCTTAAAGCACGGGTCATTAAAGCTTAGAAAAGGTTAATTGACTAACACAACCACCAGCAATTATTCAAGGACCTGTGCTTTCCTAAAACATGTAAAAGTATGTGCTTTAGGCTACACGTAGGCTATATGTCTAGGAGTTAGAATGGTACTTAGACACGAAACTTGAAAAAATTTCAAAGTGTAAATTTCTCATTTCAAATAGACTAAGACTTGCATGTGAACATGATCACTAGCGTATCTTTTCCTCAAATTTGTACACCTATAAGTATTGTATAAAGCTAGCTAGTAGCATGTGAGCATGACCCCAGAAGAATGCCCGTCAGTTTGGAAATTTGGACTGTTTATGAGTTATGGTGGCGATGGAATTGATGCATTTTACGTCAGATAACGATGCCTTCAAGGACTGTTGTCAGATGAATGTAACATGAGATTTTCTCCATTGAAATAACATTCCTAACAAAGGTTTTCTGATAAGAAATACCGATCATTTATTCCACTCTAAATCCTATTGAAGTAAGATGCTATCATTTTGACAATCGAATTCAAATTTAAATCAATGGGTGGCATGATATATTTCACCACGCTGAGAAAATGACTGGAATTGATAGTAGGCATGAGTATTAGTGGGTCATAAGGTACAATAGAATCAATCATTAAGGTATTTTTAAGCCTTTATGCTGCTAATAGCTGGGTGGGATGGGCTAATAGCCCTTACTTGACTCGATACCCTATTTGACGCATACCTCAAAACCCCCAAAACATTGTCAAATAAATTTAAAGTCAATTTTCATTGCTTTTTCTAACAGTTCATTATCTCGGATAAACATAAACTTCAAATGGTCCTTCACAATTTATTTATTTCTCATGAAAACTACTTATGATACCACACAGGGTGGCAAAGATTAAATATTCAGTCAAATGTTCCTGGCTACACTTTAAGCAAAAGTACTAATGTTAAACTCAAAGAGTTCTTCGGTTAAACTAAATGTTGCACTAAGTCCTTTTTTGAAAAGTAAATTGGAGGACACACGTCCTTTTCGTGGAGCCACTGATATCCCTGTTTTAGACTTCTCGTGATGTCTGTCTTGGGTTTCAAAGCCAGGGTGGATCCCTTACTTGCATGCATTCTCACGTAATATATGCGATGGATTCCTCAGATTCACCTCTGGTGCAACACCTACTAACTGTATAGAAGCAGCATGGCAGCCGAGCCCTTTTGATCCACGTAATTGCAGATCCACAAGCATTGGTGGGGGTTCGACCCCATGACCAAGCATGCCACAGCACAGCACTGAAAACAATTCGGCAACTCCGGCTCGGCCTTCGCACCATCATGTTATTTACAATGAAACTTTGAACCATTTTCTTCATCAACCAATGAAGAAGGCTTGTTTAATGACCAACAAATTCTTGCTAGCCTCAAATTCAGTTGCACAATGATAATTTACTTTTTCAACAACAATTAATTATTCGTCTTCTGAAAGTAATTTTATTTTCGGTATAATTCTACTATATCTCTCCATATCTACACTTATTCGACAATTTTTGCAATTGGTTCAAATATGTCACAAATAATTCATAAAGATAACAAACTACTGAATTTGACAAGTCTAGAATGACAGATCTTGTACATTCTTTTATTTTAGTAAGAGACATGTGCAAGGCTAATTTTTTGAGTAATAACGACCAAATCCGTGAGAATATCAATACGTGCATGATGAGAAAATGAAAAAATATGACAAGGGTTGGTTCCAAATTACCTGCCTTAAAGAATGACTAAGTGTATGTACATCACCTGTCCTACTGGGAAAGTAGCTCCTTTCAACCCATAATTGAAAATGTTCAAAGCAAAAAATATCCAATTACAGATTGCACTTCATATATTTCATTTTAAAATATTACCACAAGTATGTATTTTCATGTTAAGAGAGTGAGCAAAAAATAAGGACGGAATCCTTGTTGTGTTTCAAGTTGTCGAACATGAACGGCTTTTTTTTAAAAAAAAAGTATTGAAGTTTATTTGTTTCTGATTTCCGGTTATAAAAGCGCTTTTGGAACAGACACAAACACCCGTCTCAATACCCATGACATAACGCTTACGAATTGAAATTGGAAAGCGATAGATAGTGTCATTTTTCTGCGAAACAAAAAAAATTTGTAAAAAAATCTGAACCTAGTTCATCGACACATAAAGCTTTTGCTTCGTTATGTTTGAAGAAATGTGAGAACCCTACCTGTGTCGCTTTTGTTGAATTAATCCAGAGCAGAAAGGTATTCCAAGACTGCTATCATCATTCAAACATCACGCTTTACATATGAATTCTAACTGTGACCAAAAATCGAAAGCGAAGCACACCTGGATGTCCATTTAATACAAGTGAATACGAACAAACACATGGATGCCTATAGTCTTGTGACAAAATTAAAATCCTAACTCCATTCAAAATAGAACCTAATCAGCCTCGTAATTGATTCGTAGGTTGAATTCAGTTTATGTATGACGACGTGCATTTGCTTTACATTATATAACTGACAGATTGTGTGAATGTGTCAAACGTTGCACACAAGCTCATTTGCTATTCCGTGTCATGCATTGACAATACGTGTTCATTACAAGAACGTAGTAAAAGTGATGATGATTGACATGGAAATAGTAGATAGAATTTGAAAATTTACGAACCTTCATAGATCTATGATCAACAACTGGAAATTGGTAGAATCTCACCTGACAATAAGATGTACTTGAACAGTTGCCATGGAAACCCGTGAATTGTATTGATAACAACTTCAAAACATGCTATTTTACTATCATTTCTTCCAGTTTATGCACTTCGTGTAGGACCGTGACATTTCAAACAAAGACTGAAGTAACCTGTTTAGCAACAAACGAAATTTCATGCTCTAAAATTCCCATGGCTGATATATGTAACTTACCATAAGCGGTATGAAGTAAGTTTTATCCATTTGTATGCTATTATTCCAAACTGCTTGTTAGTGCATGTTACAAGTAGATGTTAACTGCAACATATAAAGTTTGCCTAGTGTGTTCAACTATGCCAGTCTATGGGAAAATACCCGTGTTCTATTTGACATGGCTCATATAAACTTTGGGTAAATCTGTTTGAAGAGGGTTTAGGATCTGAATGGCAACATCTCTCAAGGTTCTTTAAGTGCTGCTACCTGGGACACTTGGGTATCTCGTGACAGCAGTCGATCGAAGGAAGATTGTGTTGCAGAACATTCAATAAATGAAATGCCTGGTCATTATTTGAAAATATCAATAAAACCTCGAGGAAAGTTTTAAAATTATGGTATTTGCCTAAAGTTTGACTTCGTTGTGAAGACACTGGTTAAAACTGTTACCTTGACTGGCTGGCTCCCGGGTTGACTCATTTAAGTTCTGTAGTCCACTTAGTTTTAAAAACTTTTTGTAATGAAAACCCAGTGGTACAGATGTTGAACGAAATAATGTTTTCTGTTAAGTTTAATCATCAAATTTAAGAAAATCTTAATTCGAACAAAATGACGGAAACACTGGTGTTAATATGTTGCCTTTCCACTCACTACGCGTGAACCTACCTTCCCTAGTATGTATGATGCCCATTTTATGCCAAATTTGTCACGTGGAATGTTTTAGGGGGACATGTATGTCAAGCGTAACACCAATGGCAGAAACACACATCCCCAAAGGGAAAACAAGAAATGTCGGTACATCAATGTACCGTTTGGAGGAATGGAAACTCCAAACAATTGACACCTGCCTCTTGATCTCTGAAACCACTGCTCTACGGATGATTACCTAATATTGATCTCAAGCTAAAGAATTAAGTTGAAATTTAGACTTCCGCTGATTTGCTCAGTAAAATACCAAATTGGTTTAATTTAACTGTATTTGATATGTTTGAAATTTGCTATCAAAAGACAGCAATTGAATTCCCGAATTGGCAGTGGTCAATAATAAGTTTACCCCGAGAAAATACTGCAATTAAAAATAAGCTTCTCTCTCTCAATTTCGATTTGTCACATTCTTACAACAGGAATTGTCTGTGTAATTTATGTTTTTAATCTTTCTTCTTTCCAAGGAAAGAATTCAAAGATAATATTCATAAATAAGGTTGCACGTTATCTGCGACTCAAGATAATTACTTCCTTTGGCGCTTGTCAAGTACACAATACACGCGGAAATGTAAATCGCGGTTTTCATGCAATGAATTCGCCCACCTTCTTGCCTGCATTCTTTGGTAAGAGAAAATTTGTCGAGGAGTTTATTTCAGTTTCAAAAAGATCAGAGCTCAATTGTGTCTACCATTTTAAGACCGTTTCTTTCCAATTGAAACTATGACCTATAAGTGTCAAGAATTTGCAAAACTCGAGAAAATAGGAAACGTGAGCAAAACATTTTTCTGGCATCAGAAAGTTCCCCGATATTTCCATGAGCAACAAGTGATTCTGTTCACAATTGGGCAAATTAAAACTGCAGTGATCGTAAAAAATTGATAAACAAAATATTGGGCAAGTGGCGACTCAGTCGCGTCTTTTGGCCCTGAATTATTCCAACTGAGACGAGAAGATGTAATCAGTGTCAGAGCTTGAGGGCGAACTCCTCCCCTCCCACGGACCAAATGTTTCTTGTTTTTTCTCAGGAAATTTCGCAAATTTTTGTGCTGGCGCCCCCAACAGGATTAACAGCCCCAACAGAAAATCCTGCATGAGCCATTAACAACGGCTTTCGTAATATGATTCAATCAAAATTAAAATCAAACCAGGAATTCGTTTACACTATCAATACAGAATGGGAGTTGATGATGTCGTCAATGGTGTGGGTATGTGATCTTCTTGATTAAATAATCAGATTGAATCATTTTACCTGCCTCTAAACTTTTTAAAAGTTTATTTTTCATGCAGCAAATGTTGACATTTTTTGAATTTTATTGAGGGGGTATCATTTCTTCTCATGTAGGGAGAGTAATTTAATGGATACCCCTGTGTGGTGGTTCCCAGATAGAGAATCCCTAGAAAAACTTCCAAGATCACTACCAATGAATTTCCATACCAATACGTTCCTGCTTTTGGAGTGTACTTTATGTAATGTTCGTGTTGGCCGTCGAATTTTTCGAAAACAACCCCCTTTAATTAATTCTAACCCTCTTTAAGAAGGGCTACGAGAAAATACTTTCTTCCTGTCATAGATCTATTATTTATGTTTCCTTTACATGTGCCAAGATTCTTATAACACCGCTCTATTATTCTGTTTGCTTAATAATAAGATAGTCGTTACATAAAAAGTCATGATTTAACACATACATATGTTACTGGCATTGGTGCTAGCAAACTTTTTAGTCCGCACGGAGACTATCTGTAATGCACTCACTCTGGCTTGGTGGAGCAAAATCTTGACAAATTTTTTTAGTTCACCCCAAATTCTCACCCGATATCAGCACCAAAGTTGGAAGTTTACCACCAGCACCCCCCCCCCCCCGCCAAATTAGATTTTAGCATTTTTGGACTCAGGAACAAAAGTTGGAAGTTTACCACCAACCCACCCCTCCCTCCATGAAAGAAGTGCATGCAACGTGCGAAGACTTATATTTGGCCTTTAGGGTCAATTTTCTAGTTCAACCTCTTCCCCCATGTGAACGGAAATGATTCTGTCACAGATTCGCTTTTTCTCTATTAATCAACACGGTCATTACTGGCAATGATCGCCCTTTCGACTGTCCAATCATTGGCATGGATATTAATTCACAATGCTATTTTGTTCATTAACACCCCAACACATAATTGGTATAACAAAGGTGATTGGCCAACTAGGCGGCCATATTTGGCGATAATTGCTAGCAGTAGTGACGGCACAATATCCTCAAAAGGAATGATGCCTCCGTTATTGAACGTCATCATACAGAAGTACAAGGGAAACACAAGCGTCCTCGGCTTTCTTCGCACTTACATGATACATACATTTGTTCTCAGCTTTCAAAGGTGAGCTGAGAACGACAGGTAAAAGTTACAAAACTGGGCATGTGAAAGTGTGGTGCAGAGGGGAGAGGGTGAAGCACCTCAGGACTCGGGCGGTTCAGATCTTGGCACTGAAACTGCTGGCTTTGAAGCTACGAAAACATTTAAATTGAGACTGTTGTGGGTATTATTACTTCGTGCAAGCCTTGGGATGTTTTGCCAGAACTTGAAAAGCATTAATAATGATGCCTGTGCATGAACTACAGTGACTAAATCTGTTATGGCATGACAGCGCTGTGTAAACTTTGTGCAAAACTACACTATTAGCAATAAAACTGGCACTGACACGCATCTCGATTAATCTTTTATCAGTACACTGCTAAACTATTTTTGTGCATACTGAGAGGAATTAGACTAAATATACAAAGAACCGGAGTGAAGAAATTTCACTGGTGCCCCATGGCTAATTTCCATGATCGTATTATTGGCAGTGCTTTGCTAAATTGTAAATTTGCACCATCCATCATATGCATTCTCTTCAGGACTGAACCTAGTTTAGTAGACAAGTATCCCCCTCCATTGTCTTTTGATTTAGAATTTTAATTTATATTTAGTATTTTCAAATTGATGCCAAAACCAAAACTATTGCAGATGACAATATTATCAACCCTTCAGTGGATGTTTTGAACATTTCCATCTCTGTAAAGCAGGAACTAAACATGTGCTTCTTCAAAAGTAATTTAATCGATGGAAACAACATTTGTAAAAACAAAACTATTTTGACAATACAGGTCCTGCATTTTGTTAATGCTACACAGATGAGTAAACCTATATTTGTCGTGATATGGCTACGCTTTCTTCCCTCAATACATATCCTTATGAGGAAACCCGTCTTTCCTGTAATTTACACTATCATCCAAGTTTTTTTTGGATCCACCATTCCACAAGGAAAATAATTGTATCTCGGGGCTATTTACTTCTGTTACAATGGACAAGTGTTACAGCAGATCTGAAGCATGCTGAGAGTGTGAAACAATCAGTTTCACAATGGTTTGGCTTGGACAATGGTAACATACCTATTTTGTATGTGTTGTGTACTTACACACCATGGCCCAAAGGTTTTAGAAACATTGCAAAAAGAAATCAAGTTGTGTGTTTTAAATGCTTTCTTCTATCCATTGAATAACTATCATTCATTGATACGATCTGCAGGAAGGTAACCATAGGCATAGGTGAACATAAAAGTAAACCAAGTCTCATTTGTCAGGGAGTATGCAATGCAAATGTCACCAAATACTTGGCAATAATTTCAGTGGAAAAAACACTAATCTGCAAGTCTGTGAGATACGCAGCCTACTCCGAACAAAACATAACTAGTAGTTAACCTATTGTGTAATCAAATATACTGTGCTCTCCGCAATTTATGATGGATTGAGATTAACAGATTGTATTCATCCCAAACTTGGCGGAGGAAAATGTCGACAGAAAAAAATCTTTTAATGTATGTAATCACCTAACTTCGTATCTCATTTTTAAAGTAAATATCGCCGTGATTCAAACAAGGCGCAGATAAACTTAGTACTTATCACACCTATTGTTAAGCATCTTTGTTCCTTTTCTGATACAAAATACCTCAACACCGAATAAAAATTGCATATTTTCACATGAGGAATTCGGAAGAAAACAGTGAATTGACAGTAGAGCTATTTTTCTCGACACAACCATTATTAAGAGAATGTTGCTGTAGGCTTTGGTTGTGCTACACAAGATGTATATATATGGTACATTATCGTCAGGGATCTTGCCTTGTTTGCACAGAAAGGGGTTCGACATCGAATTCAGACTGAAAAGAACTTTTCAAATGCATGTCCAACTTGGCTCTTTCTGAACAATAAATGTATCACTTGTTAAATGTAAATAAAGGCTTGTTTTTTCTTAATGTATTTGATCCGACGTACAATGGCCGGGGTTATCATATTACAATCGAGTCGTTGAGTTCATTGATAAACTAAGGTGTAACTAGCAGCCGGGCCAGAGTAGCCGAGTGGTTTACAGAGCTGTGCTGGTGTGGCATGGACAGTTGTCGGTTCGAACCCCCCAACGCTTGTGCACACATGATCTGCAATTACACGGATTGAAAAGGCTTGGCTGCTATGCTGGCCTCTGTATAGTCAGAAGGTGTCACACCAGAGGTGAATCTGAGGATCACACAGGTAAGAAAGCATGCAAGGGATCCACCCTGGCTTTGAAACTCAGAGCAGATGTCACCAGAAGTCCAAAACATGGGTACCAATGGCACCACAAAAAGGATTTTATATCCTTCAAAAAAAAATTTTAAAAAAGGGGTAAAATTGGCCTCATTCCCTTGTGGGGTCCGGCGAGGGCAGACTACTCTACTAGAATAATGAACTTGAAAAGTATCGTACGCATTTAATCTTTTGAGATAAACTTAGTTGTTTTATTAATAAGCCATATATTTATGCAAAATTCCTACATATTTTAATATGGTTGCCATACTACGATCAAGATGAAATTCCCTTTGTTATTCTGTCATCTCAACTTTTCCATTTTTTTTTTCAGCATTAAAATAACATCATTCCACTACCACCCCATAAACTACAATCACAATAAGCTCATCCCATTTCCCAGTTCATAAACCCAAAAGTTACCAAAAGATCATGGAAGCGTCATCCCGCCATAACTCTTTTACATCTTTAAATTAAAACTTCAGAATTTTCCCTTTGTTGGGGGTGAATTCCCTGCCGAAAAGCAAGTCTTTAATATATTTAGGCAAATTAACTATGTCCCCTGTTTGGAAAAAACGAACCATCCAAGTTACCTGTTTTCCTGTGCCGTGGCAACCCTGTTTAAAGTTAAATCATCACGACTAAATGTATTTAACCTAATTTGCCAAATATAAACTGCTCCTAAATTTCCCCAAAAATCTGAAAATGAAGATGATCGATACAGCATATTTTCATAACTTATTTGAATATTTTTTTCCACGGTTCCGAACGGAATGTTTGGATCCAAATTTCATTTTCATCCCCCAATCTCCAAACAAGGACAGGTACTAAGGATACACAACTTGTCGGTTCACTTCAAAGCCATATGGGAAATGGGAAACCTGATACGACACTATACATTATTCTGCTACTCGTTAACGACACTCTAATAGCTCTGCCTTTAACCGTGAGATCTTCTACCTTGAGAGGTTCGTCTGGGATCTCCGAAGAAACAGTTTGACTTTTCATTTGACAACGTTGTTGTTGAAATGAGGTTCTCCACCGCGACCATGACCTGCTTCATGCAATTTGATTCCAGGTGTAATTTAAGCACTCAAGGTCAATGAACATATTACGCTTTTTGATTTTTGAGTACTAAATCAACAGCTTGTAGTTTTTACTTAAAATTACAGTTTTTGATAACTCATGCAGTTACTCTGTGAACCGTGTAGAACTAACATTTAAACTTTTGTTCAAGATTCCTAAAAAAACTACAATTTCAAACATACAATTCTGTCTTCCACAAACATTTCTGGTATTTATCTAGTCATAGAATATTTGAAAATATTAGTGTCATAATTATATAATTTATTCACAATTACTGGGAAATATCCAAGGGAGAAATTATAATAATTTTCCTTTGAACTTCCTACCATACTGTGTTATTACATCGAACATTAGAATGAAAATGAACCTACCTATGTCCCTATGTAAACACCCCATTTACCCCACATATTTGCCCTATAACTGTCACAGAGATAACCTTTTGCCACACTGGTATTGTACATTATTTTACCCTCTACCAAAGACACATCATGTGGAACATTTATGTGTACATAAACTGTATGCCAGTTGAGCTAGGAAATAGGCACATATGTGAAATATATTGCTTTAAACTCAAATATACATTCCTGGGTGTACGTTTAACTATGGAGCAAAGATCCCAGTCATTCTGTAAGTTCATTCACGTGACTATCCACAAAAGGATGTCCCTCCATTAGTTACTGTTTTTGTACATGAGGTCGATGCAAAAATATTCTTTTCAATGGTAACCTCACAAGGAAGGTTAGCATTCAAACCATTCATTAAATGAAGAAACTGTCATGGCTGGCATCTCAGCACCAACAAAATATCTACCAAAAGTGAAATGAATACTTACACATTTGCCTATGTTCTTCGTTCGTTAAAATATCCCGTGCGATCTTCATCCCCCCACAAATAGGTTTTATACTCTCATAAAACTGCAATTGAAAGGATAGAATGTATTCTGAAGGAATTACCGGTGTAACGTTTTCATTCGCCCCCTCCCAATTTTCATTCGCCCCCCCCCCCGGGGTGATTGAAATCAATTTTTTAATTTCAGCTGCCCCCCCAGTGATTTCAGTTGCCACCCCAAAGTTATCAGTATTGTGATACATTGTACAAAATGTGGCAGATGAACCACAGAGACTGTAACAAAAAGTCGACTGTAACTCGCAGCGCCTGTAAAAAAGGTTGACTGCAAATGGAAAAAGTCAACTGTAAATGGAAAAAGTCGACTGTAACAGTCAGAGACTGTAAAATTTTACAGATGCTGACAGTTACAGTCGACTTTTTTCCATTTACAGTCGACCTGTTTTTACAGGTGCTCACTGTTACAGTCGACTTTTTCCATTTACAGTCAACCTTTTTTACAGGCACTCACTGGGGTGGGCAACTGAAATCAATAGGGGGGGCAACTGAAAACAGAAAAGCTGTTTTCATTCACCCCGGGGGGGGTGACTGAAATCGAGCCGTCCTGAAAACATTTCACCGCCCCCCCCCGGATCCGCTAGTGAGAACATTATATATATACAAATTGCTTATTTTGTGATTAAGTGTGATCATTTCCTTTATGTATCAGATGAGGTATTAAATCAAATTACTCATCACTTAAAATGTTTGTGATAAGCGCTATCATTTTCTCTTACGTATCAGACGGGGTATTATTTTGAAAGAGATTTTCCAGAAAATACCACAATAAAGATCTGTCAGATCCAACAGATATAAAATGCAATTTTTGAGAATTTTCACAATTTAAAATTAAAAATTAATGATTATTTAACACGACCGACTTTTCCTGGAATGTTTACCTCCATAAATATTTGATACCCATAAAAGCACAGAGCAAAGTTCACTTTTAAGGCCCGTTCACATTGAACGAAAGCGAACATTTTCTTTGATGTTTGTCACTTATCCATTGATCTTTATTGATTGTTCTTTGATCTTTTTCGCTTGGCGTAAATAGGCCCTTAGATTCGCCAATTCTGACAGAAAACTCAATTGCACAACAAAATTCAGTTTCAACCATTAAGTGCTAGTTAGTACAATCTTGTATGTGTGACATATTTGTTTCGAGGGTAGCTATATTGAATTATTTATCATTCAAGATGAATTCTGATTAGCTTTTCTATAATTGTTATTTTGCAGAGTTGTCCCAGCAAGGCCAAAGTTTACCATAAGATCTACATGTATCCCAAGAAGGCAATGGTCATTTGATTATGAATTCAAAAGCGTACCGCAGCCAGCTTTCTACAGTGTGAGGCGCAGAGCATTGGACAAACACTACATGATAGACCCAGAGTGGTTTTCGGAAAAGAAATCATTGAAACACGCGAAGCAGATGCAAACATGTACCCTATTATTTGGGTGGGTCGAGTAAACGAAAAGCGGAGTTTGCAAACGTTTGAACAACTTTGCAAAAGAAGACAATTTTCTTTATTCTTGTAATTTAACAGAATCTCACCATTTTGATCTCAAGTGATACGGTAACTTTCATGTTTTAACTCATAAAATAGTGCAGCACTGGGAATGTTTTGCCGGTAAATCTGAAATAGAATGATTATGCACAGGGCGAACGCACACACTATTTCCCTTTTTGGGCTTTGAGATAATGTTGGAATACCTAAACGTATGGGCATCACTCGATGGAAATGAAATAATAAACGAGGTTTTAGTTCTGCTGTCACTGACATGATCGTGATGACACAATTCCAGAGGACTAATTTTGTTTTGTTTAATATTGTGAAACTTTGCAGAAAAACCCAAATTTTCTTTATTTGCAGTGCAGGTTTCAATTTGATTTCCGATTGCTTGCTTCTTGTTGTGAACATTGTTAACGTCACTAATATCAGACGACATGTTACACTTTGTGGTATTTAACTTGTCACAGGAAATATTAAGGTTTTTAATTTTGACGGCAAAATCCTGAATACAAGCGGAACTGTTTTCGTACATCTGCAACAAGTACACAACCAGGTAATCAACCACCTCAAGACCAATTCCATCAGCTTCAGATCCCAGTGTGCTCCTCTCCTTAGAGGCAATTTCTTTTGTTAGAAATGTCGTGAGATCGTCATTCCCGAGCACCTGATATTGGAATATGCAAGAATCAGGTACACACCATCTAATAAAATCATTAAAAATCAATTATGCCAAGGATGGCACGATAACTGGTTACTTATTTAGATTTACCTTGGTAAAGTTTTTAGCTATGAACGTGTAGCAGAAGCTACTCAGAATCTGTAGACCAAGTTTTCTGGATATAGGAAGAATTTCGAAGATGTTGAAAGTTGAAACTGATCTAGTTATTAGGTTAGAACATCTCTGTGTTAAACCAGACAAGGTAAATAACACTGAGGCCTTCAAGAGGTCCAAGATAACGTCCAGTGATGATTCCATCTGTAATAAATAACCTAATAATCATTTCAGTCAAGTCTCTTTGTTAAAGACACGAACCACTATCTATACAAGTCAATAAATTTGGACATTTTAAAAGAAAATGTACAAATATTATCAAGATTCGGTTGTTTGGGAAACCCGAATATGCCAACTGGACATATCCAGTGGAACTAAACTTTTCTCATTCAGACCGACTCATGTCAAAAACTACACAAGTCCTCTGCGCCGATTTAAATAGATAAAGAGGCAAACGCACAGAAAAAAAGTCATTCTATTCTGTGAAAATAGATTTTGATACCAGAAAAATTATCAAGTATCACATCAAAATAAATCTGTGCAAATGAGCAACTACTTTGTCTGGCCATTGGCCGTGTCATAGGGTCAGCATTGATGCTTAGAAAGGAATGCATTGATTTCAATTGATACGTTCAGACAGAGTGACGCTGATGCTGACCCGCTGACCCTTGGTGTGGACACACCTACACTCATGTTGAAATGTTTATGAATTAGCGTCTTAAGTTGAAATTTACCAAGACAAACGTCAACGTAATTTCTCGTTTTCCATTTCAGAAAGGTATGAAAATAAACTTTCTTACCGGAATTGCCTCCGAGTACAAGTATCTTAGCACCAATGAAAACACCTTTGGGTCCACATTGTTGATAATTAAAGTGACCGGCTGAGCACTGTTTTTTACAGAATCTTTCAACAAGTCTCGGAAGTACTCGCTTTGTCCGAGCAAAAACGGCTACAACGGTAACGGAAAACGTCTTCAGCATTCGAGTTTTTCATAAACACACAAAGTTAGCAATGTTGGCATTATTGCCAGTTTTGTTTTCTCATATATTAGCAGGTTTCTTCCCTATCTGTAGCAATTGCTGTTAGTAAATGTGAAATTAGAAATCAAGAGGTATATGAAAATTACATTTCATGGCTTCAAATTTTATCGGAGTTGATTTTGAATGGCAGCTAAAACTTAGTTGGCAATGTTGCATTCTTGTATTGTAGAGAGTTTGTGAAAAAATCTATTATCACTATCAAAAAATATTTTCAAAAATTTTACGTGTCAGAAAAAATTAAGTTAAAATATATTACCTTGTAACATTTAAATGTTTCCCCTTGTACACCAACAATAACTAAGTTGGTTCCGAAGAAGGTTACCAAATCTCTGTCCGACAAGTGCTTCAGCTCAGACTCCTAAAATGGATTTATTTGTTTCCAGTAAAGAAGTTCGTACCATTTTCAAAAATATAAACAAAGCAATAAAACCATATCATTTTCCTACTCTAATTAACGACTAGGTAGCACAAAAATCTATATTCATCAATTTACAATGCAATTAGTGTCATCAAGCCTGATTGGTCCTTGAAATCAAAAAATCAGTTGAAAAATATGTACTATTTATTAATTTGTGCTCGTTAAAATAAACTTTATTTGATTGAGAGCTTTTTCAGCTACATCGTCCAAAGGAAATGACTTTGAAGTCCATGGGGAACCATTCCACTCTGTGTTACAACATTCGAAGCTGCCAGCTATGACAAAAATACTTTTCTGCTAGACGTCTTGCTCGTGTACTAATAAGTTGATGGACACTTAAAAAGAAGGAAAATCGGAAGAAAAGTGACCATTTCGGCGGAAACAAGTTAAATATTTTAGACACATGCTCCATGGACTGCAACGTTAGTGGATTTTGTTCACTGATGGTTAAGATACACAGTAATTGAATTTCTAGTAATGGCCTAAGTCTGGAGTCATTTCACTCGCACGCACAATAAAGCAAAAGGGTACAAAGTCCCCTGTGGCACTTTAATAATTGATTTATACCTGACAATAAATATGCGGAAATCCTGACGAGAAAAAGTGTTCTAAATCCAACTGTAGATTTTTCAGATGACTCGCACCAGAAATATATATCTTCTGATCTTAAGAAGAAAGAAATCACTTACTGTTTGCTGAAAACATTTTACTTATTTGTGAAAAGAATTTCACATGGTATAACTCTAAATTTTTTAAAGTCTTACTCTTTTTTCCTTTGTTTTTTCTCTTTGATTGTTGTTCTAATTTATTTGATAATTCTTTTAATTTTAGACATCGAGCGGTTTTCCTGAGACTTTCTATTTCCGCAAAATCTCCTTTGAATTGTCCTGAAAGTTGAAAATGTGACCTTTGATGAATTTCTTCATCTCTTTAACAGAAAAAAATGACGTAGTTTTGAGCGTAAATCTAACCTGTGTAGAAATATTCCACAAACAGATGTATCGAAGCCATTTCTTCCTGTAATTAAAAGAAATTCAAATACATCTTGAAGAAAGCACTCCAAATTGTGGAAAAAGGATTTTACTTACTTCTTCTATGTTAATCCTTTCTTCTTGCGACCATTTGTTGTCTTGCAATAAATTCCTCAGATATTCACTTCTGGCCATCAAGACCGCCTTGTGAGCCACCACTTCGCCTCTTGAATCTTCAATCTGCGATAAGCTCCTTGAGTCTTCAATCTGCGGTACACTATCTTGTTTTCTTGAGTCGTGGACATTGTTTATAGGATCATCCAGGACGGTTTTTCTGCTGCTTATGCATAGAATGACATCTGGATTCGATAGCGAATTGTAAAACCTAAGAAAATAAGAAAGATGTGAACATCGACCAGAATGAATGGAAGAATGAAATTTCTTGATACATATTCAAATTCCCATGTTCATCAAAGAACGCGTATTCAATGAGCGAAGCCCATATCTTGAAGTTCTTTGCTTTTCATTGACATGCATTTCAAAAACATTTTCGTGGAAATGACATTGTATTGTTGTCAGCCGATGCTTTATCGACAGTTTGTATGTGATTGGTGCAAGACGTAGAAAGAAAATTTTATGACAAGAAAATTTCATTCCTTTTCGTGAAACAATCTTGAGTTCCATGAATTACAAAGAAAATTGGTTGCAGAAGAATAACTCACCACAAAAGAAATTCCTGGTATGGTGTCTTATTTTTATCACATGAAGTCATCAGTGAGAAGGGCGACCTGTCATACTGGACCAGGATGTTTCGGACATCACAATCTTGAGCAGCTCGTAAACATCTGTCACTGTTGGGTGTTCCAGGTATGTAACATGCTCCTGCATTGAACAAGTAATCTCACACAGTTGAATATTCTTAAAATCTCTATCCGCTTTTTGTGTAATAGATATGATGAAATTTTGATCACATTAGAGGACGTAAAGGCTTACCTTTTTTGAGCAGAATCAGAAGGATTTCTTTGTGACCACAAAGGCAAGCGTGATACCTAAAATTCAACAGGGTGGCAACATTTTCAATATTTTGTGCAGTAGATAATTGTTTCATCAGATTCTGAAAATTTGCTTTTCCAACATGGAATAGTGTTTGTCCAGGGCTGGTGAAATCAATTGTGTCGATCAAGTCTATGTGTGCAAAATCTGAGCCGTACTTAAGTTCTGTTCACACCGAGCGTCAGCGGCAGCATCAGTGTCAGTGGCAGCGGTAGCGTTAAAAATCAAAGTGATCCTCATATTCACACCGAGTGGCAGTGGCAGCGGTGTCCATAGCGATGTTTCTGTTTGTTTACAGGGCCTAGATAGGTCCACGTGGAATTGTTATGCTCCAA